>JBAMBQ010003036.1:0-14914 GCA_037044495.1 Stegana nigrithorax | reverse complement strand
GATAAAAAATAGAGAGAGAGAAAAAAAAGGAATGGCAATATTAAATAATTAAATTTTGCCTTATATTATTTTTAAAGCTTAAACTAGGCAATTTAAACTGTTTTCGCCATTTTTGTGTTTTTTTTTTTTGGTTTTTATTGACAACACAACGTTTAAATTATGCAAACGAACACACAGCCAGCCAATAGATGGTACACTACTGTACTTAGAACGCCCTGCAACGCCGCCGAACAGCTTAAATAGGCGGCAATAAATAGGCGGGCAATCAAGTTAACCAAGCGTGGCATCACAATGTAACGCCCAACGCGTTAAAGTTCATCTGCATATTTCATTTCTGGCCACTGTTGGCTGTTTTTGGCTTGCCTGGCTTTTTATTTGTTTGTTCTAACTTGTGCGGCTTTTGTGCGCCGACTGGCTCTGTATACGACTGAAGTGGATATTTGCTGCATTTGTTGTTTGCTATTGCATATATATTAGAGTGCATTTTTATTATATACAATAAAAACTAATTCTTTTTGTTTTTCTATTTGTGCTTTCTTTACAGAACACATCACCGCTTTGGGAGGATTTTGTTGGCAAGGCAAGCAAATTGCATACATGCCTGCGGTGAGTATTTTTTGCAATGCAGTTTTATGTACGAGTAGCTGTAAAATTGAACGATTAACGTTAAAGGAAGTTTGTGTTTATTTTCATAAGTTTGTATTGTTGTTTGTTTTAGTGGGTTTTTCTTTTTTATTTCAATTTTAATTTTAACTCACTTGCGGCATTTGGCAGCTCTTTTAGTACTGCATACATTTGATATCTGTCTGCCTTATAATTTTTTGCTTTTGCTTGCAGACTTGGCCCAAATAGACAACGCCAACGTAATTTCATTTTTTTTTATTTTTGGTTTTTTTTTTATTAAATCAAATTTGTATTTTATTTTACTTTAGTTTGGTTGAATTGTGTCTGACTGTCAAACTGCATATATTTTGCGTTAATCATTCTTTAAATATGTTGTGCGCACATGACGCATTTTGCATTTTAAGTAAATTCAAATAAAATTATTTTTGATTTTGTTGCTTGGCACACACTTTTTAACTAACTTGACACGTATACGCAATGTTTAACCGAGGTGTGGTTTATTAATTGCTGCCAAACGCTGCTTAAGCTAAACGTACCCATTTAACTTGGGTAAAAAGACGACTTAGTTAGCCACAAGTGCAACACTAAAAAAACACAGCGACGTCATTTGCAATGTTGCTAGCTAAGACGCTTGCGAAGAGCTCTTTCAAGTGCATGGCTAATATGTTTTTTCATAATTAGGTACCTTGTTTTACGACAGCGTAAGAAAATATTTTTTTTTGGTGCATCAAATCATTAGCATCAAGAAAGGTGAAGTACAGTAAATACTCACTAGCATAATTGTTCTTTAGCGAGCATATTTATTATATACTGTATTTTAAATTAAAAACTCGAATTTTATTTAAATAAAAAAAGAAGCCAAAAAATATAACAGATAAACTATGCTTTAATAAAGGAAGTTATTAAAAAATGATCGCTTGGAAATTAGCAAACACTACAGCATCCGTAAGTTTTATATTTCCAAGTGTACTAACTTATGAGCTCTCACTGTAATGCGCCTTTAAGTGGCTACTTCGGACGCATTGTCGTAAATAATATAAAGTTTTGCCCTTAATTATTTTTCTCTGTGGCTTCTTATAACTTTAAAGTTAAACTATTTTTTTTTTTGCAGCCAAAGTTTTATAATCAACATTGCTCCTTAGGCTTTTATTAATTACAAGTTTAAAAAGCTTAAAAGTTTTTAATGAAATCTTTTTGCTACTAATTGTATGCGATGTTTTGCTACAACTGTGCAGCTGTGCCTCTATTTAGATTTGTAGCATCATATTATCATTATAATTTTTTGTTCATTTTTCCAATAAACCCAAAAGGTCAAAAAGAAAACGACACAAACAGAACGTAAAAAATAAACCAGTCTATTATGTGCGCAAATACTAAAAACAAAAACAAAAAAAAAAAAAAAAAAACAATGTCCGTAGGCCTAAATATCTTGAAACTTTATTCAACTGAAATAATGTTAATGATAATGATAATAATAAAATGTTGTTTTTTCATGTTTCCTTTTTTTTATTTTTGTGTTTTTTTTTTGCAGTGCTGCCATTCAAGCAATTGCCGCATACTTGGATGCGTTCCAAAAAATCGCAGACGCAGCAACAAATTCAAGAGGTAAGTTCAACCGAAACATCCGAAGAGACCCCGATTGCGAACATGTGAAAGTAAAGCGTACATAGCACATAAGTATGTACATACATATGTATGTATATGTATATAAAGCACACTTGTATGTGCCATACATACAACATAAACTACAATAACAAGAACAACAAGAAGAACAAGAACAACGACAGCAGCATAAACAACAGAAGCAACAATCGTTGGCAATAGACTGTATACGATACGAGCATGCGGACGAAACTGAGTCAACTGCGGTCATCGATCTGATTTTCGTATTTTATTTCACTTTTTCTTTTACCCTTCTCGATTCTCGATACGTTTTATATTCGTAATTTTCGTTTATGCTTTTACATTGTGTCTTTGCTCAATTTCTTTGCTATTTTTATTTTATTTTTATACTCTGTATCGACTTGAATTGACTTGGGCTATGCTGCTGCTGGGTTTGACTTGTGTTGTGTTTTGCGCGTGATTATGCAATCAAAAATGTAGCAGCGTCGTGTGCGTTGCTTTTTTTTTTTGTATGCATTCAACATGATTCCTCTTTTTTTTTTTTTTTTTTTGTTTGATTTTATGTAAATGCAAATAAAAATAGTGTCTTATAATTTTTTTTTTTTTTTTTTTGGCACTTGTTGCTGACATTTTGTCGTCAACTTATTTATTTAGACTCAATCTGTGCGTCTATATGCAATAGAGAAAAGCAAATGTGCAGCTCTGTGTGACATTTAGGTGCAAAATACAGGACTTGTCGATAATGTCAACAACTTCAGGCGACGGCAACTCAATAGACAGTGCACAGCCCTCAATGTGTACAGGCAGCATATGTACACCACTTGGCGCTTCTTAAATGGTTTCAATGCTTTTAGTGGTTACTTAGCACGGTTGTCAGTGCAAAGCACAAGTGCCAATTGTCCTTAATGTGTGCTATCTATTGCTGCACATACATATTGTATGCATATACACTGCTGCTCAGCTTAATAGGCACAGCCTTTGCTTGTTACTCCGAATAAGTATTGCTAATAAACTTCTTTAATTTATTTTTATTCGAGGAACATACTTGTGCTTACGAAAAGCATTGCAGATTAGAATAAGTAAAAGTTGTTATCTTCAAAGGTGCATAATTTAGATAAATCAATTGTGATTATGCAGTGCTTAGAAAAACGCTTTGAATAAAAATATTCTTTACAATAATTGACATAATTTTTATGAAATTAGCATAGAGTTTTTAAACAAATTAATTTTTCAAATTATATGCAGCCATCTACATATATGACATTACAACGAAAATGCTTTTTTACACGTTGCTCTCCAAACTTAATTTACAACGAAAAATAACGTGTATCCATTTGAGTGAGCAGCAGTGTGCATGCAATACGCATACGACCCCGAATTGGGGGTGCACGCTGAGGGTGAAACCGAATAGCCACGCACGCGGCTTCTGCTGCACTTATGCAACGGTCAGTGGTGTGCATTTCATCAACATATTTTTGCAAAGTTTACTTTGGAAATTCAATTAAAGGTTACATGAGTCCTCTTTGTCGGTTGCACATGTTCGTTCAGGCAAAGTGCTGCTAATGTTTTCGTATTTTTCTTGCTTGTTTTCTATTTTGGGTGGCGAAATGTTGCAATATGCACAATGTAAAGCACAATTTGTTGTTGTTGCAAGCCATTTGGCAGAGTGTATTCAGCTCACACTAACCCACACTTGGTGGTGCCACGAACTCAAGAAATGGATCAATAAATTAATTAAGCATAACAGTCACATGCGTATTCGTATTTATGACACTCGGCCACCTTGCCACTTTTGCCACATTGTGATTATTAAATAAATTAATAAATACGCTGATAATTACATTTAACGTGATGAGCATTGCTAATTAAATTAGGCAGACATGTGCACTGTATGCCAACTAAGCCGACGGACTAACAACGTTGTGTTGATAATAAAATATGCCCATTTGCCAGAGATACTCTGTACACGCACGCACGAACGTGTGGCCACGTTAGCAGCCGACTTCCGTGTAAGTTGAACACACACATTCACATGAATGGCACAAATAAGTTAGCTTCACAAAAGCCAATGGCAAATCTAAAGACTCAACGGCATAGACATGAACAATTAAGTTATGCTGCCAATGCATTGAGCTGAGCTGAGCTGAGCTTAGCTGAACTGAGCATATACTCGTACAAAAGATAAACCTGACAGTTGCTTATGTTGTTGTGTTGTGTGGCGTGTTTGGTGTATTGCACAGAAAATTGTGTTGCATGCAACATTGCGCCCAAAAAGCGAACAGCATATAAGCCCCAAACAGAGCAGAGACACACACACACACTCACAGAAACGAAGAGTTGCTGGCCGACATGGCTAGCTAAGCCTTCGATGTGGCATAGCAACATTTGTGCTTTTATTTAAGTACATATATGTGCAGGCCATTGATGCCATTGATGCGATTGGTGCCGTTGATCACCAGTGGCCCGGGTCCATGTTTCATACATGCATAGTCAATGCTTTGCTTTTGCTTCAGTGCACATTTCCGCTGCAGCAGCATGGATTATAATTTTTTTTTTTTTTTTCTGTTTTGCCAAAATAAAGCAGACAAAACGCCATGTTGCATTATTGCTTTGCTAAAGCGCAATATATTAAGATCTAATATATAATGACTTCCTTGCTAAAGTAATAAAAGACAGTTGGACATACGCTGCATACTACACGAGCAAATCGATTGGCTACGGCCGCAATATGGAACAACAAATCTTGTATTAAACTTAACTGCAACTAGAATTCAATTTGCTGCTTTTGCCGTTTGCAGGTGCATCAAAGGAAATTGGCACAGCATTGACCAGAGTTTGTTTGCGGCACAAGGCGGTTGAGACACGCCTAAAAACATTCACAGCTGCAATTATGGATTGCCTCGTACAGCCATTGCAGGTAATTGATATTAAGTTTTTTTTTGTTTTTTTTTTTGCATTGCTTCTTGACATTCTTATTTTTAACATATATTTTTTGTTTGTTTGTTATTGCAGGAAAAAATAGAAGACTGGAAACGTACAGTTGCCACCATTGACAAAGAACATGCCAAAGAGTATAAACGTTGTCGAACGGAGCTAAAGAAACGTTCGAGCGACACGTTGCGTCTGCAGAAGAAGGCGCGTAAGGGACAAACGGATAGCATACAGACATTGATGGACTCGCACATGCAGGATGTGACACTGCGACGCGCCGAACTGGAGGAGGTTGAGAAGAAATCATTACGCTCGGCTATGGTTGAGGAACGCCTGCGTTTTTGCACATTCGTGCATATGCTGCAGCCGGTTGTTAAGGAGGAGTGCGAAGTGATGTCCGAACTGGGACATTTGCAGGTTTGCAATGGCACACACATAGCTGCAATGCATAGAAACAAAATTCGTTGCTAACTTGCCACTTTTGGCTTATTGTACACTTTTAGGAAGCAATGGAATCGATTGCACTGGTTACCAAGGAGCCAAGTGTTTTGCCGCAGGCATCCGAGGAACTTATACATGATGCTAAGGCAACAATGTCCCTATATCCGGAATCACCAGGCGCTGGCTCGGGTTCGCAGGGCGGTGGCTGCTCGAACTCGTTGGGCTCACGAAAAAGTTCGGTCTGTTCCATAAGTTCAATGAACAGCAGCGGCTCGAGTAACTCGCCGGGACATATACATTATCCGCGTTCGCTATCACAGGTGTGTAGCTGGCATGTTCTGCTATGTTTGTATAACACACAACTTTTGCGTGTGTCTGTGTGCCTGTGTGTGTGTGTGTGTGTTTGTGTGTGTGCGTCTGTATGACAATTGTTGTATATATGTGTTGTTGTTATTGTTGTTGTGTCTATTTATGATTTGCTTGGTTTATTTCCTTTATTTATTTATTTATTTATTTATAATATTTTCGTTTTTAGTTTGTTACGCCTGCAATACGCTTGAAACCTGGTGAATCCAGTGATAGTGGCTTTTGCTCATCGCCAGCGCTAACAACACAGGTTTTATAATCTTTTTTTTTTTTTTAATTTTAAAAAATTTCGTTTTACTTTTTTTTTTTTATCTCTTTAACTACTATTTGCTTATTCTTATATATATAAATATATATACATGTATATTATTTATGTGTAGCATAACTCTTTGCATTACTTGTTAATATTCGAAACTAATAGTAAACATTTTATTACGCATAAATAGGCCTCAACTGCCAATAGCCAGACGCATGCAGTTTCCACCTGGCCACCACATTCCCAAGATGTTGTCGATACGCTACCACCAACCGCCGATAGGCCACACACCATTTCGACCGCCTATGAGAAGGGTCATCAGCGTCCACCACTTACGGTATACACGTTCCAAAATCCAGAGACTATACACGAGGGCAGCAGCGCCGGCAACATGAATGGCAGCAACAATGCGCTCAGCACTTCCGGACAAAACACGCCAGCCACACAGAAGTCACCAGCTGGCGCTCTCAATCGTCCACCGTTGCCAGTTGTAAGTAATATGAAAAAGTAGCTGCAAGCTACACTATGGCATATGCATAGTTGCGGTGTTAAGTTGCTTTTGGTTTTTGTTTTTTTTTTTATAATATTGATAACAAACTTTTTCCGTTATTTCGAATGCAAGAAGCCAACGCGTGTGGTAAGTGTACACGCCAAATTGCAATTGCTATTGTGCTTTACTTGAAGTGTCATGTATTGCCTGCTGCAGCATATCCCACATTAAATATACATATATTGGCTGATTTAAAATGTATCCGCGGTTTCTGTGTCAAACGCATACGTGTCACTTTTCCAGGTGACATTTCAGGCTACATTTTCTGTGCAGATAGTTTTGTGATTCGTTGCTAGTGTAAAAAGTTATAATGATTTCTGAAGAAATATGCTATGTGATGCTTTTTACTATAAAAAAGTTAAAATTACTGCAAAAACATGTCGAAAACTTTTGTACGGTTAACGAAGAGTGAGTATGCTGTGAGTGAACGCCGGATCCAGGAGTTGTTTACTCGTTTCCGTTCCGGAAATTTCGTTGTCAAAGATATGCCTTGCTTGCAATATAACTTTTTACAAGAGTAATGAGTTACAGAACTGTTTACATAAAAAATGTAACCTGAAATGACAGCTTTCACAAACGCATACGTTTGACACAATCGGAATAATGTTGCACGATATATGTGTATCAACGCCATTTAGTGTAAAAAACCGCGAATACTTTTTAAACCACCCAATATTTTTAGTGTACAAATTTTTAGTCTATGCACTCATTTGCATGTGAAAAAAAAAAAAAAAAAAAACGAAAAAAAAAAAATGTTGCAATTATTGCGTCCTGTCAGCTAAGTTGCTTATTATCCTTGTTAGCTTAGGCTGATTTCATTTCATAGTTACTTTGGCAATTATGCAATTGTGTATTTCACTGATTTATAAAACATTTCCTAATTCTAGCGCTGTTCCTCGCTGGAGCGTCCGCTGTCAGCGAACAGCAATAATCGCAACAATAGTGGCAATTTGTTGCAGCGACAGTGCCCATCGCCGATACCGGCTCATATCACTAAAGGTGGGTATGGCGTGTGTCTGTGTGTGTGCATGCACCGTTATAGTATCTACATTTTTTTTTTTTTTTTTTTAAATAATTTTTTCATTTTAAATTAGTTTTTTTTTTTTTTTTTTTTTGTATTATAAATATTAACTAAACACTTAGCGACTTGTTTTACTAATTTGTTGTTTGTGCTGTTTCTTCCTTCCACTTTTGCCAACCATACAAAATATCACATACAATATTTTGTTTCCATGTTTTATACTGCGCATGCTTTTTTATAAATGTGTCAAAATAAAAATTTAACAATGAATGCGCAGAGCTCACAGCGCATCATGCACAGCAACAGCAACAAAATCAATATCAGCTGCAACAACAACAACAACTGCAGCAACAGCAGCAGCAGCAACAACAGCAACAACAACAGCCATTGCAATCCCCGCCCACTTATGTTAACTTGTCCGAATTGGCCAATATGGCGGCTTTAAAAATTACTAACCAACAACAACAACAACAGCAACAGCAGCAATCGCAACTGCAACTGCACCAACAATTGCACCAAAAACCGTTGCCGTTGCAACAGCAAACATCAATCGATTCAATAACATCGCAACATTCAAATGATTCAGCTACCATCAATAATACACTATCACAACAACAACAACAACAAACACAACAACAACAACAGCAACAACAATCACAACACATAAACACACGCTCCCATTCCATATCGTCGTCATCGGTGTCGTCGAACACGGCATCGCTGCACTCACATCCATCCATTGAATCAACTGTTGCCACATCGCTTATCGGTCAAACGCCAACACCGTCCAGTGGCAGCTCAACGCCACAGAATCACTATTCACCGCTGCTTAACCAATCGCCAGGATCTACCACCGCTGGCACGCCCAGCGGCGCAAGCATCACTAGCGGCATAACCGGCATCGGCTTTGTCTATCATGTCAATTCGCCAACGCCAACGCACAGTGGCAACAATTCATCCGCTAGTGATGTCTTGAAGATCACCGAAAATGAGTCGTGCAGTGGCAATGGCAGTGGCAATGGCAGCACCAACACCAACAATATCACACCCACTAACGATCGTGGCGCCGCCGCCGTCACAACTGAGTCCAATCCAACATTGAATCAAGCAACTACCAATTCTGCCGTCGATACAGATTCGCCAACAATTGTCGAGAACGATGAGCGCTCGCGTGCCTCGGTGCTGCAGAAGGCCTCGATGTTTGAGAAGCAAGCGGCCGCCGCAGCATCAGTGCCGCGCACACCAATTGTCGATGGCGGTGCGGTCAGCCACTATGGCATAGCAGCCGGGGCAGCATCCAGACGGGCCGATGAGCAGCGCAGCGCACAGCAGCAACATATGGCAACAACAGCGCATCAGCATCAGCATCAGCAACAGCAACAGCAGCAGCAAGAAGTCGGTAAGTGTGAATTACCTAAAACGTAAACATCTTATAGATCAGTTTCTTATGCTTTAAAATTTCAAAGCACTTCCAATGTATCCTTCTCCAACAAAAAAAAAAAAAAAAAAAACCAAAAAAAAAACAACAACAACCACCAGCGTTTTTGTATTGTACTTTGATTTCCACATGCATACGTTAAAGTCAGTCGAATGTAAAAATTTATTCGTCTCGAAAAACAGTTGATCCCGATTGTTTTTTTTCCCCTCTTTCTCTCTCTCTCTCTCTCTCTTTTGTCTATATATACTACATGCATATTTTACATACATATTATTGTCTTTTAATTTATTTCGATTTGTTAACTAAAAAAAATTTTTCTTTGTTTTTTGTTTTTCCTTTTATTTCTTTTGTTTTGTTGTGACTTTCCCCACAAAACTCTACCACATACACCACAAAAAAAAAAAAAAAAAAAAAAATTTAAAAACAACCTACAAAACCATAAAACATTACAATTATAAACAAATGCCGAAAATTCTCTATCAAATCAACAAAAACAATAAAAACAACAACAATGCTGTATAATATACATAAACCCATGCCTTAAACAAAAAAAAAAAAAAAAAATCACATTTTCTCTATACGACAAAAAAAAAAAAAAAACCAAACATAAACATGCGTTTTTTTTCTCTTCACTTGTAAATACAAAACCAACTACAACAACAATATCAATTGAAAACTATACCACCATTACTATATTATATATATATTATATATCTATATATATATATATATATATGCACCACCACCAACACCTACAACTACAACAACCACAACAAAAAAAAATAAATAAATAAAATAAAAATATCTAGATAAGTCTTTTGAAGATTCAATACAAGCATTAAATAATTTAATTGGCGAATTAGATTCGTTTCAACGTGAGATTGATGCGAATAAGCAGCGCACAAGCAGCAGTAGCAGCAGCGGCAACAACAACAACAACACTAGCAGTAAAAATAGCAGCAACAGCAGCAGCAACAACAACAACAACATTAATAACGAGCAGATCACTAATTTAAACAACACTGACCCATATGCAGCAAATAACAGCGGAAGTGTTGCTGACGTACTTAGTGTCGAGCAGCAGCAACAGCAGCAGCAGCAGGAATATAGGCAACAACAACAACAACAACAGCATCCGCAAAACTATTGTGCAAGCAGCATACAAACACATTCGAGCGGCTGCGGTACCGACATTTCCGACACAACATCCGATGAAATCGCAGCCGATGACAGCAGCAGCGTGTCAGGCAATCGTCACCAACGTGAGCAACAGCTACAGCAACCGGCGCAGCAGCAGCAGCAGCAGTATCAGCGTCAACAGAGCAACAACAGCGGCAAGCAGCAACTTGGCGGCGGCGGCGGCAGCAGCATCAGCGGCAGCAGCAACAATTACGCGGACTCAGATTCCGAGCTGAGTCGCTGCTATGTGAGCGAGACAAGTTCGCTGACGGGCGGCATTGGCAGCGGTGGCGGCAACTGTAGCGGCGGCGGTTATGAGAATCCGACATTTGCGCATTTCGTGACGAATTCAGCGCCAGCAGCGGCGACAGCAGCAGCCACAGCCGCCAATCTAACGGGTTCACTGTCAGCGCGTTTGGATGATTCAATTGGCGATAGTCGTTCATTGCTTGCAGCAGCCGATAGTATATCGCTGGCATCCGATAGCCTCTGTATGCCGCGACACGCTTATGTGGACACGTGCAGTGACAGCGGCAGCGCTGTTGTTGTCATCTATGATCATCAGATACCCATGACACCCGATATTGATTATGTGAAGCAAAATTCGGAAATCGTTGTGCTGCGCACAAAGGATCCGCAGCAATTGCAATTGCATGAAATGCGTGAGCTGCAACAGCTGCCCGCCAATCTAACCGGTTCGCCCGAATCACCAGATCCGCCCAGCTGTAGTCGGCCGCCGGCAACAGCAACTGTAGCGCCCGCAAAACAGCGACTCTCCTCATTTCGTGCATCGAGTGAGCAACAATTGCAATTATTGGGACATGCAAGTCGGCAACATGATAAAGGTATGCCAGTTCTTAGGGGTAGTTTAGGTGTCCAAAGTGAACAAAATTTTGCTGCTACTACAACAGCAGCGACAACAGTGGCACCAGCAACACCAACAATAACAGCAACAGCAACGACACAAAGTGATACGAACATAATGCAACGAAAATTGCCGCCAAAGCCAAGCTTAAGCATTTTTAATGGTAATGCTATTGACTTGGAAGAATATAATATTAGACAGCAGCAGAAACAGCAAGAACAACAACAACAGCAACAACAACAGCAACAGCAACAATATCAATCACAACAACCACAACCACAACAGCAACAACAACAGCAAAAAAAGCAACAACAAACACCACCAACCGTAGTAAAACCTTTAGTGGCTAAGAAGGCTGATTTCAAAGCCGATTTAGATGCAAAAATACGCAAACAAAAACAAAAATTATTGCAACAAGAACAATTGCAAAAGCTAGAGCAAACTTTATATAACCAACAGCAACAGCAACAGCAACAACAACAAGTAGATGCGCAATTGCCGCAATTGCAGCAATATAACAACACCCAGCAACAACAAGTACAAAAGCAACAATCACAGCAACAACATTCACCACAGTCGCCCCAAATAAACTGTAATGTCACTAATAAACGTACCGTTATAGCAACTGCGCCTACATTCACAGCATTAGCAACATCATCATCATCATCATCAACACAATTATCATCATCATCATTATTGGCATCATCTATAACAGTTGTACAGCCAGCAGTTAATGGGCAACAACAGCAACAGCATCCCCATCAACAACTATTAATACAACAACAACAACAACAACAGCAACATTTGCAAAAGCTAAATTACCAAAATCATAAAATGCCAACACAAAACCAAACAAATCATCATCATCATAATAATAATAATAATAATAATAATAATAATAATAATATTAATATTAATAATGTAGCAACACAGCAACACAAAACCACAACAACATCAACATTATCGACATCAACAACAACATCATCGTTGTCAGCATCAGCGACAACAACAAGAACAGCAACTCATAGCCACAATACAAATATAACAGCAACAAAGTCATTAGCATATGCAACACCACAAATCATTGCAACAACAACATTATTAGCCACATCATCATTATCAGCAACAGCAACAGCATCAGCATCAGTATCAGCATCAGCCTCATGTACATCAATGCCTGCGCCTGCGCATATGCCTACGCCTTTGTCTACGCCTACCGCGCCTACACCTGCTCCTGCGCCAGTAGCGTCATCGCATGCTGCGTGCTCTTACACTCCTGTGCCTTCCTCATTTAGTGTGTGTTCTAATACAAATGCCGCTGTCATGGTCTCGCCGGCCAAGCCGAGCATAACGCCGAGACCAGCTTCGTTGTCGGGTTCGTTTTGTTTCATTTCAATAAGTTCGTTCATTTGTTGTTTTTTTTTCTCTTATCCAATCTTTTTCTTTCACTTTTTTTTTTTTTTTACCTTTCAACTTACACAAAAAAAAAAAAAAAAAAAGATGAAAACAATTGTTTTTTATGTTGCTAAATTGAAGAATTGGCGGTTTGGCAATTTTCATTTTCTTTTTGTTTTTTCTTCTTTTATACCTTGTTTAAGACATTTTGGCTTGGGTTAATTTTTTTTTTTTTACTGTACATTTTTTTTTATGCTTTATTATTTATTTTTATTTTTTTAACATGTTCTCTAACCCGTATCTTATTTTTTTGGTGCTTATTTCGCTCGCTTTTGCTGCTTTTTCT
The DNA here is from genome assembly GCA_037044495.1 of Stegana nigrithorax. Lineage (NCBI taxonomy): Eukaryota > Metazoa > Arthropoda > Insecta > Diptera > Drosophilidae > Stegana > Stegana nigrithorax. The sequence goes on along the minus strand of JBAMBQ010003036.1, from coordinate 1,879 downwards.
GCTGCCTCAAACTCGTTTGCGCACTACACACGCGCAGAGTCGCTTCAACAGTGTTTAACAACTATAACCGTGCGTGTGTGTGTGTGTATGTGTGTGTGTGTTGGTTGTTCTTCCCTATGACCTAAATATCCCGCAAGTCTCAGCTCCTTCACTCTGCATCGTTTATATATATATTTTTTATTTTTTTTTTATTTTTATATTTCAACTAATTTTAACTCATGAATATACATACATACTCGTATAATACATATATGCGCTACACGTTAACGCAGACACTCACGTGTGCAACGTTTCCCCTACACGTGTGTGACGCTTATTGCTATATAAATAAAACCAAATTAAAACAAAACAACACAGTACAGTAACACAACTTAGACCTAACATCATGGGCCTGGGTTTGTTATGACAACTGCCTACTACACAACTGAAGACGACCGTACTCTGACAGCTTATTGTGGCTAAATTGTTACGTGTATAATATTATATAATAAGTATCAATATATAAATTACAATGGTGTTATGGTGTCTTGTGCTTTGTGTGCCACTAACAGTCACCTATAAATACGAACAATCAGATCAGTATGTGCAACAAATATGTATGTACTGTAACATATGCTTAACATAACATAATCACTAACATGTTGTGATAAATAAATAAAAAAAAAAAATAAGTAAAAAAAAAAGAAAATAAAAAAAAAATGATATTATTCATTTTATTAATAGTTTATTTTTGGCATCAATTTCTAAACAGGAGGCTCCACGCGCATTGCACGACGCTCTTCAATTAACACAGCCAAGCCGCCGCCGCCAGTGAGACGCAGCTCATCGGTGACACCAAATCCAAATACAGCAACTGGGGTATGTTGACTTTAGTGTTGTTACTTTATTTTTATACGTAGTAGGTCACACTGAAAGTTTCTGTGTATGCTGTGATGAAAAAAAGTTAGCATTTTGTAATGAATAAATTTAAGTAAATATATAATCTAAGCACAATTATAAAGACACAGCTGTCACATAATGGAATGAAATGGTTCTGTTGTTGTTTATTACTTTTATTATTTTTATTTTATTATTATTTTAATTTTGATTTTGATTTGATTTATTTAATGAAATTTTATTTAGCAACAACAACAACAACTACAAACACAACAGCAACAACAATATCAACAAATACACACAAATACCGCGTGCGTATCAAATTTACTACAACAACAACAAAATTCAATGACAATATCCACCGAAAGTTTGCCACCACCGCCGCCATATCTATTGGATGGCATGCGTACGGCACAGTCGCACCCAAATTCACCCCCACCACCGTCAGCGTTACCCAACTCAACGTTGAAGGTGTCGGAGACGGTTAAGGCTTTGGCGGCAATGCGGCATCAGCCAGCATCGCCGAGTGCATTGCGACGCATACAACAAAGCCAACAACAGCAGCAACAACAACAACAACAACAAGGGCAAACACAGGCAACAACGTTACAGGTGAGCGCAGCATAATGATGTGCATACGAGAGCATAGAAACGTAGTTAATGCGAACAACCCACAACGTTAGTAAAAAAACAAAAAAAAAAAAACAAAAAACGCCAGCAACAACAAGAACACATAAGCAATGCCATCTAGGGTATTGCAAAATGAAAAAAATTATATAATTGAAAAAAAAAAAAAAAAAAAAAACAAAAAATAGACAAAGAAAATTAATACATTTCCCAAGTATTATTTTTTTTTTTTTTGGGTTACACTATTTTTCTTTTATTACTTACTATTTCATATTTCATTTCATTACTTGCTCTGCTTTTGAATTTAATTTAATTTGTCGTTTTTTTTTTTTTTTAATCATTTCTTTTTTTCAAAACTTTTTGCTATATTAACTTA
>JBAMBQ010003035.1:0-87960 GCA_037044495.1 Stegana nigrithorax | reverse complement strand
AAGTCAAGTTGGCTGCCAAGTTACTTTCTATCGGGAAATTGCAGCAAATTAACTTACACTAAAATTTAATTTGTTTAGCATGGAGACAGACGCATGTACCCGCTGGATGCATCCGACAATTCTCAATTCTAATGATGATTGATAATTCGGTTTTCATTTCCTTGCCAGCTTTGAAAAACGTTTTTATAGCCACATCGACTCGTTAGTGTGCCCATTCAGGCCGAAATGAGTTGTAAGCACGCCTCGAGAGTGCCAAATAAATGAAACAACAACAACACACAACATACAACAACAACACACAACAACAAACGAACAAAGCAACAACAAACGGAAAAAAAATTTATTATCTTTATCTGTTTATTGTGTTTGTGCGCCTCAATTGAGTCAGCAATTTGTTGTTGTTGTTGTTACTGTTGCTGTTGCTCGAGTCTCTGCTGCTGGGGTTGCTCTCCGTAGTGCTGTAATCGCCGTTGTTGTTCTTATTGTTGTTGCAACAGTTGCTGGCCTAAGAAATTGCTCACTTGGCCAGCGCCAATTTGCATGTGCCAAGATCGACGCTCGCGATATTCGAATCATTGGCTTGGCCCAGCCAATGCTGCCGCCATGAATGATCGGCTGACTGGGTGACTGAGTGAGTGACTGTGTGAATGACTGTGTGAGTGAGTGAGTGAGTGAATTTGGTGTCAAATGAATTTTGTCGCAGTTTACTGTTGAAATTTTTGGGCTTTGGTTTTTATATTTATTTTTTATTTGTCTTATCTTATGCGAAATTCAACATAAAACTAAAAATAAAAGTTGACGCATAGTTGAAAGTTTAGGAATGTTCAGCTGTGGCAAAGTTTGTCTGCAAAGTCTTCGCACAGTTTTACCTTTTTAACTTTCAGCTGTCGCACAGTTATTGCCAACATTTGTCCAAAATTGTATTCCATGCAAGTCTTCTCAGGTCTGCTCTGGTCTTCGCTTGGTCATATCGCCCTGCAATGGAAACCTCATGTGCCAGCGAAATTGATTTGATTGATTTTATTCCAGTCGAAGTCGAAGTCGACGTCGCAGTCGACGTCAGTTTGCTGCATTCGCTTGTTATGCATTTAATCTATTAGCTGCGTAACAGTTTGTCGCTTAAGTCTTTTGTTTGCTTTGACGCTTGCCTGCAATTCGATTTGGTCACATGCTCTCGCACACACACACACACACACACACACACAATCGCACGCACACGTTGGCATGCATGTCTGCAGTTTCGCAGTCGATTAACGCATAATTGGGAACAACATTTAACTAAACAGATTTGCCACGCAATTAGCCGCATTTAGCGGCAAAAATCATATTTGTTTGCACTGCGTCGTCGCCGTCGTCGTCATCGTCGGCGGCTTGGCCAAGCGCGCAGCTCAAGCATGAAAAATTGTAGTTTTCATTCAAAAAAAAAAACAGAAATACAAAAAACATCAAATATAAAAAAAAAATAACAAAAAAAGCTAAAATGCTTTTCCATTAACAAGTTGCGTGTTATTGTTATTGTTGTTGTTGTTGTTGACTCTACAATTAGTCCAAAATGCGAGGCCACTGCATGCAATTGTTTGAACAGTTTTTATTGTCGCCCGCTACGCGTTAACAATATTTATTCGTATTATTGTTTTTTCGTTACTTTGTGCTGTTTTTTTTTTATTTTTATTTTTTTTTTATTTTTTTCTATTAGCTTAAGCAAAGCTAATTTATTCAGTTGCATGCGCTGCGCCAACATCGCTTTGCATAGCCACGCCGCGTTGCGATCGGCCGATTAGTCGTTCAGTCGTTCAGTCGCTTAGTCGATCGGTCGATCGGTTGCTTATTTCCATTTTCCGAATGTGTGTCACACGTACGATCATTCTCGTGCCCACATCCCCCTTTCCCTCCTGCCCTGACCCGTACCCGCAGCCGTACTCGTGCATGCGTTTGAGCTTATTTCTAATTATAATTTTATTTCGATTAAACCGAATTTCGTTGATGCTGTCGTCTGTCGGCTGTCGGCGTCGACGTCGACGTCGGCGTCAACGTCGTCTTCGTTCACGTTCGCGTTCACGTTGACGTCGCAGTTGAATGCACACGCACGCATCATGCGACCCAAACACACAACATGACAATCTCGCATGTGTTAAAAAAAAAATAAAAAACGCAACAACAACAACAACGAAAACCAATGTAAACTGGAAGTAATTTGAAATCTCATAGCATTGCATGTGCAGTGCACAGCGGACTGGGGTGGAGTGGACTGGCGGGATTGGCTGCATTGTTGGCCCATGTCAGTCAGCTGTCATCAGGCAACAGGGAACAGGCAACAGGGAACAGGGAACAGGCAACAGGGAACAGGCATCAGGGAGCAGCTGCCGGCTTCCGCTGCAATCTACGATCGGCTGCTAGTGGCCGACGGTGGGGTAGCCGACGGACGCTGGGCAGAGCAGGGCAGAGGGAGATTTCCCGACCGGTGATTGCTGGGTTGGGATGTTGGATGATTTCTGTTTTCAGCAGCAATTAGCATTTGGTTTTGCTTTGCAATTGTTGAAATTTCCTATCGTTGAGGTCATCGTGAGATTAACGTCGCGTTTCGTTGCGTTTGCATTTTCGTCTGAGGCGTGGCACGTGCTTTGCCAGCCAAAGTGGATTATTTATTCATTTCCATTTTTGTTGTTGTTGTTTTTTTGTGGTTTTCGCAGCATCTTCATTGAGGCAACGCACGATTAGTCGGCTCTGCTACAAAAATATTTCCCATTGCATTTTGTTTCACTTTTCGGCGTTTTTCCACTTGTATGTGCCTCTGTGTGTGTGTCTGTGTGAGTGTGAGTGGCAAATGGCAGATGACGCGTCTGCGATGCAATTGGCTTTCGTCTTGCCAATGTGCTCTTGTGCACTTTGCTGCTGCTGCTGTTGCTGTTGCTGTTATCGTTGCTGTTGTTGTTGTTGTTGTTGCTAACTACAGATAATGTTTGTTCGTATGCATGTGTGTGTGTGTGTATGTTGGTATGTGGATATGTGGGTATGTAGGTGTGTGCATGGCGGTGTCATCGCTGGCGCTGTTAACTTGGCTTACGTCATTCGCTAATTTCAGTTAATTTATTGCAATACTGTCAGTGTAGCTTTGTTTCATTTATTGGTGTTGTTGTTGTTGCTGCTGTCGTTGTGGTTGTCTACTTTGAAGCTTTTTTCTGTGCGCTGCCTAATTATTGTTGCTTTTTTTTGCTTTTTCTGCTTTTTGCTATTTGCTATTTGCCATTAAGTTGTACATGCCGAGCTGCATGCCGATTTGCATTGACGAGTATCGAACGTATTCAGTTTTGCTTTAGGCGCTGTGTAGTGTAGTGTAGTGTCGGTGTCGGTGTCGCTGTCGGCAGTGAGGGCGCAGGCTGTTTATAAAAACAAAAAAAATAACAACAAAAACTTGTTGATTTTTTCTAATTTTTGTTTTTTTTTATGAAATATAAATCAATCTTCTAAATCTCAAGTCTACGCATTAAACGAACAAGGTCTGTATTTTATTTATTTTGTGTTCAATTATTTTGTACATATTTTCGCTGAGATAACAATAAATCAAATTTGAGCTTTGCCCAGATTATTTTGTATATATTCATGTATGTATGTATGTGTATGAATGCCAGCTCAGGTATGTCAACGCCAAAGCGTGTGACTTACATAAATCTCAGATACCTGCAATATCCGATAGCCGTGCAGTGTGTGCTGTGATGTCATAACACGCAGCCTACATGCCAAGCGATGAATGAATTTTCGATTTTCCAACAATCGCCGGCCAACAAAGCAAGCATCATGACACTCTGAATACGGCCAAGCCAGGCCAGGCCAGGCCAGGCAATTAATGAAATTCGATCGCACAGCAGCGTCGGCTGCAGCTCAGCAATTCATCAACACGCACAACAAACACAACAACAACAACAATAACAACAACAAATAGACACAGCAGCAGCATCATCATCATCATCATCAACATGATCATCATGGCTATCAACAGTAACATCATCAGCAACAGCAACAGCATCGACAGCATCGACAGCATCACCGTCACCGACACCGTCACCATCTTCGTCTCCCCCTCCGTCGATGTCAGCATCATCGTCAGCATCGTCGTCATAGATAAACCGCACAATCAACGTCATTATCAGTAACGCGGCGGAGGCCGTCTTGATGGCATGGCAATGAGTTGATTGCTGGTTGCCGATTGCTGATTGCTTGTCACGTTTCGAACGTTCTCCGCTGCGGCGCTGATAGCCGAGCTGGCGCGGCAGGGCGCTGCATGAGGCAGCAATAAACGCAGTTTGTCATGCTACTCGGCTGCCCTGCGAACTGCTAATCCCGCACTGCACTTTTACACGCTCACGCTCACGCACACGCACACGCACGAATATGCGAGCAGCACAAAATCTTCTCACACTCCGCCGTTGAGCAATTGTCGTGTCGTGTCGTGCCGTGTCGTGCAGTGCAGTTGGGGTTCTTCCTCTTGCGTAACGTCAACTTCTGCCTTCTGCTTCGCGGTCAGCCGAAAATCAAAAATGCACATCATTGTTTTCATTGCACAGTTGGTTGTTGTTGTTGTCTGTTACGTTTAATGAGTCTGCCATATTGGGATCATTTTGGAAGCTCTGCGCTTATGACACTGCGACGGAGAAGCAGCTCAAGTCCAAATGGATTTGCTTTTTGCATAGGTACGATCAAAGTCGGTCGCGTGTCGTGTCGTGACGTTGTGACGTGTCGTGTCTGTTGCGTTTGTGCTAAATTTGAATGCCTGAAGCTGAGCTGAAGCAATGAAGCGACAAGGGCAGGCCTGCCCAAGTGTGTTCACGTGAGTGTGTGTGTGTGTGTGTGTGTGTGTGTGTGTGTGTGTGTGGGTTGGATGAACTCAAGTTCTTGTTGTGTAATCTTTGCTCGGTTGCGTTGCTGCACTTAGAACCTTAGACGTCGTGAGCAGGCCAGATCTCGCATTGCAAATGCGGTAGCCAGAACAGTTAGCTGGCAGTTCCATGCGAATTTATGGGCGACATGGGCGCTGATAAATGCTCAGTCGAGTCGAGTCGAGTCGAGTCGAGTCGAGTTAAGTAAGTCGCGCAGCCTGGGCACAGAGTTTCCGCTTGCTTTCGGTCTTGGTTCGCTTGCTGTGCGAGGCAGCGAAAAGGTTGCAGACTTGGGTTAGGCGACGTTTGGCGACGTTAGGCGACGTTAGGTGAACTGCACTGCAAGTACCGTTAGCCTGCATTAATGCTGATTTTTATCCTATTCGCTGTCGCTGTCGTTGTCGTTGTCGTTAGCTTTGTTGTTGGCGTTTGTTGTTCTCGTCGTTGTTGTCATTGTGTGTGCTGGCGACCCATTGTGCATTGTTGCAGTTTCTCCTGCAGAGGAAAAAAAAAGAAGAAAAACAGATAACTGGAGAAAAAGCAACAATCAAAAAGGAAAACAAGGAAAAACACAAATTAGACGTGACTTTTGTCGCGAACGTACAAACCAACCAACAACTGACTGACCTACGGACCGTTGGACGGACGGACTGGCTGACTGCCTGCGCGTTCTTGATTGCGCCTCTTGGCCAGAGCAGGCAGCGCTCACGGCTGCGACAACTTGGCAGCACGGCAGCATGGCAGCATGGCAGCGTGGCAGCGTGGCTCAATGGCCAACAACAACATTTCTATGCGCCACAATTTGCCCGACTTTGTCGTACTCTGTGAGTGTTGCTTGCTCAACTGCTGTGTCTTTGTGTATGTTGTGTGTGTGTGTGTGTGTGTGTGTGTGTGTGTGTATTATTTTCGTGTTCATATTTGGGTCAAAAAGTTTTCGGCAACGCGAAAGTAGCTTAGACCTGGCAAAGTGCCAAAGCGGCGGAATGGCGGAGTGGCGGAGTGGCGAAGTGGGGGAGTGGCAAAGGTGCCGCCAGCGCCCTGCGGGCACTTATCAATTTTGTAAGCTGATGCGAATTACGAAGATGGAATTAATCAAGTTGCCGTTAAACATCAAAAACTCATTAAATACGTATGATTTTGCATATTCGCGATTGGCTGAATTTGATTTGAATTGTTAACGTCGACTCTTTTTATTTTTATTTTTATTTAGGGTTCGCGTTCGGATTCGGGTTCATTCGTAGCTGTAAAACCGGATTTGAATTTGTCTTTTTCGTTATCGTTATTAGTATTGTTGTTGTTGTTTGTTGTTGTTGTTGTTTATTGGTGTTGTTGGACGCTGTAAATTTTGCTAATTTCTTTTTTTGGTGTTTAACCAGAAAAATCAAAACGCATAAAGATAAAAGAAAAAAAAAAAAAAATAAAATATCGTGTTTAAATATCACTTGTCAAGGCCTTGACGTCAATCTCTGATCGCGCCATGTTGCCAACTAAAAAAAACTGATTTTATTAACGTTTGTTGTTTTTGTGTCTTGTTTCTTTGCAGCCAGCAACGATGAAGTCATACACAAATCAAATACTCTGCACAGCACTGCATTTACTCGTAAGTATTCAACGATGGCCATCCATTAACGCAACAATCCATTAAAGATCCAAGCCAAATGTGAAAACGAAATGTGAAACACTCGGAATAGTTTTAACCCCATTCCTCAGCTACAACATTTGCCACTCACTCGGCACTGCCTCGCATTTGAATCGAGATTGCCAAATGAACAGCAACAGAACAGCAGAACCAAGAGCATCGATCAGCAGCAGAGTAGAGAAGAGTGGAGAAGAGCAGGGCAGAGCAGAGCAGAGCAGAGAATCAATCAAATACAATTACGCTGACAATGTGATTAACCTGAATATGAGCGACGCTATTTTGTGATTTGGCAATTACGTCTTCATAGGCCCCTTCGCGGACTCTCCTGGAGATGCGAAGAACTTCTGTGGGCCAACTCTGTCCCAACTGCACACGAGCGCCATATTGATTCGTGCCTTGCGCGCAAAAAGTGGCACACAAGCCGCAGTAGCAGCTCCATCGCCCCATTAAGGTCTTCCCACTCCACACTCCATACTCCCATACTCCCATACTCCACACTCCATACCCATGTTTTGTACTTACTTGGCTCCTTGTATGTACTCACACATGTGGTGTGGTGGTGTGTGTGTGTGTTTGTGTGTATGTGTGCCTGCTGCAGCGGCAACTCTAAACTCTAACCTTAAAGAATTTTCTTAGCCAAACTGAGCTTGGCTTAGCTCAGCTTAGCTTGGCTCATTTCCAACGATTGGCGAAAGTTTTCTACTTGCGAAATGAATAAACTATTTCGTGAGATTCTGGCACGTTTTAGACTTGGTCTTGGACTTCGTGTGTTCTCACTTAATTAAAATTACTGCGGCTGTGGCTGCGGCTGTGGCTATGGCTGTGGCTGCGGCTGCGGTTCTTTGCTTTTTCAATTTGCCCAAGACCAAGACCGGCTTTGCACATTAAGAATGGGAATTATAATTGTCTGAAATGTGTGCCCGGCTGTGCTGCCGAGTTTGTCCAAGTGTGCCTCCAGTCGCAGTCGACGTCGTCATTATGCGAGTTTTAATGTCGGCTTTAAGTGATTTATGTTTTCGTTTGATTGCGAAGCGCTGCTCTCCTTTCCGAGACGTCGTTCTGTTCAGTTCTGTTCAGTTCGGTTCGGTTCGGTTCTCTTCTATGTTCTTCTTCTATGTTCTTGTAGATGTTTTGGGTCAGCTTTCTTTGCTTCGTTTGGCTACTGTTTTTTATTATTACGTTTCGTTTGTGGCAAATGTGTTTTTAATTATTTTATTGTTCCTGCAATCGTGCTTCTGTCATTTGTTAATCATGTTCTGCCTTCTTCTACGCTTTCAGATAATCGCCATACTAACGATACAAGGTGCACAGATACCGACAGCCATGAGTAAGTATTCCCTCACACATACACATGCACACGTCTATCCATAACACAGCCACTGCCACTCAAGCCAAATGTATCGTAATCGTTATCGTTATCTTCATCGTAATTATTTGTATTTCTATTATGCAAATGTCTCGAATACGCTTAGAAAACATAATTAAGCTGAATTGTTACAATTTCGGTTAGTTTCCGAATTCGAAGTCATATACCTCACACACCAATTTATGCATGTATGTATGTGTGCATTTATGTATGTTTAGATTGATCGGCCGAAGTGTCTCTTGATTGGCACCTGGGTTATGCATTTCCCATTAGACCTCACTCATTTATCCAAGTATACAAAAGCCATGCGAAGCAACAATTATTTCAAATTAAGTAAATAAAAAAAATGAGAATTAGCATTTGATACTTTAGCGAGGTGATTATAAACTCAAGGAGAATCTCTGATGAATGGCTTTTCTAAAGACCAAAGCGGATGGCCACAAAAATGTATTGATTCAGCCATTGAACTGTTGAGTGGTCATTAAAATAAGAGAATTAGCAAATGAATATAAAAATCATATAAAAAATACAAATAAAAATAAGTTTTAGTTTGACGTTTCTAAATTACAATTATAAATTTAAAAAACAAATTCGACCTACTAAAATGTCTGCATTTGCCACATGTTGTGGTTCGGACTTCTGTTATCTCCAATCTAAGTCAGCCCCAGTCTCAGTCTTGATTACAAAATGGATCTGGCATACCTAGTCGGGTTTTCATTAGAGAGAGGATAACTTCAAACTTCGCATACATTTGGGCAAATTATGCGCTTTAGCTCAAGATCAAGGCGTCATCTTTAATTTCATGAGATCTGTTGCTACTACAGTAGGAACTCGCTAATCCATATCAATGAAAGACGGGGTTAGTTTGGACTGAGGTAATTTTTTTTAACTCTGCTCGGATAACAATATGATTTTGGGGATGATCCGGATTAGGGAGTAAGCGGATTCACGAGTTTGGTATTTTACTAAACAAGAAATGCTCACTGTATTTGAGTTGGAATTACTTTATTAAGTAAGCTTGGAAATAATATTTCTAACTGCAATTATTCTCAGTATTCGAATCGGTTAAGTGAACTCCGCCTGTGAGAGATGTTTCATAACAATTATTTTAATTTGAGTTTAGATTTATAAGTAACAAAGGTATGAAATGTTTTCAACGCGTCACTTACTTTGAAAACTAATTTGGCCTCGTTTTGGGCAGCTGTTTTGATACAATAGCCAGATCAGAGTTGCACACATCCAAAACGCATCCGATCATGTGCACAGTTCGGTGTCGGTTTGTGTTGGAAATATGAAAAGCGTATGGAACCGTGTACGCAGCATGGGAGCCCAGCGTGCGACAGCTTACGAACTTTGGTTTCTATGTACAGTTAGCTGGCTGCGAATAACGGACCAATCATCGACCAATAATCAACTTGAGAGCCAAGTGTAAAGTTTAATTATCAATAATATTAAAAAATGTTATCGTGCATAAAGCCGTTTAATTTACAACATGTAATGAGGTTAGCGCGACTGCACTGTGGATGCCACGGTTGCCACGGCTGCCACGCACGAACGCCGAAAAGCAACAGAAAAGCCCAGCCAGTCAAGAGTCAAGCCAACACAGCACAGCTGCCGCTAATTAGGAACAAATGTGCATAGTCAAAGAAGAAGAAGAAGAAGAAGAAGAGGCAGCAGCAGCACATCTCTGCTATGCATGGCTACATACACGGTACTCACGCACTCACGCACGTTCGAGGAACTGAAGGATGCTGATGACGTTTGCATGTGGCAACAGAACCGAGTTACATATTTTGCACACTGACATGCCAGACTGGCCCGTCTGAGCCCGTTGCCTGGGCTCAGCGCCAGGGTTGCATAACAAGCAGTCGGCAGCAAGCGCACAAAGCGAGAGAAAAAAAAAAGCGAAGCTAAACCCATAAATTTGTGCATTACGTTGGCCAACCTATGCGAGTGCAGGCTGAGGCTGCGTTGGCAGCAACAATGAAAAAGTCGTTTATTGTTTAATAATGCCTGAAAGTGAATGTTGCCAAATCTTGGCAAATACATAAACAACAACAACGACAACAATAGCCAATGACTATGGACAAATGGCAAATAAACAAAACCACTTTGAGCTGCTCGCGCATTTTATTCGCATCTCATAAACACGTTAGCTGAAATTTCGTACGAAACCGCATTCACAAATTCGACTTTTATTTGCTGAGCGCGCAGTTGTGCGGCTTTCACGGTGTCGGTGTCGACACATAACCCGAATTGTCACAGTCACAGTCACAGCCAACAAGGCAACACCCACAAATGCCAGCAAATTTAGCCAAAACAAAGTCACAAACAGAAAACAAGAAAACACAAAACCGAAACCCAAACAGAAACAGAAAATGCGAACTTTGCCGTCGCTGCTCTCTATGCAAATGAGCAGACATAAATGGGTCAAATGTCGGTCGGTGCGTATGCGTAACAACGCAGTTTACCCAGCGAGGCTGGCTGCTCATCAGGCGCTGGGCAGCAGTTGATCGGCTGCTTTAGTTCCTTCTGCACAGCGATCGATCGCCAATAGTTCAGGTCGCTGTGCCGCAGGAAGCGCAGATACTCGAGGAAGTCCTCGAAGGCCAATTGCTGATTCCGCTCACAGTGCTTGCCATGATGATAGGCACAGTTCTTGTCATAGATCCAGCAGCGGGGCAAGGGCGCTGCCATGTTGCCTCTCACTGCAGTCCTCTCAATGTCATGCATTTGGGCGCAGAGATATCTGCAGGGAGCTGAGCGTTAGCAGCCTAACTGGCATGGGTCAACAGTTGGGGCGATCCTTACCTGACGGCTTCGTCGACGAGTTCGCTGACCTCATCGTTGGTGCATATACAGTGCAGGACGTCTGTTTTCCTCGGCACCTGCAGAGAGCGCAGGAACAGCGGCGGCAACAGTTTGAATCGCACGCTGCCCAGCAGCGGCATAATGTGCTCCTGCCGCTCGGGCCAGTCATGACGCAGCCAAAGCACGCCGGCCATGAAGACCTGCAACAGTCGGTCAATTCAAAGCTGAAAGGAAACGCAGCCGACTGACCGACTTACCTCCATTTCAGTGTTGACACCCAGATTACTCATTTTCAGCAGCTGAGCCGCTTGTTGCGCGTCCAACTGCAGGAACTGCTGCGACGAGACCAAGGTCAGAAAGTACCGACAAATGCGCGGCAGCATAAGCGCCTGCAGCTGCTGCTCTTTGAGACGCGCAGCTTGCAGGTACAAGTCGGCTGCTATGTTCTCCGTGTAGAGTTCGCCGAGCTCGAAGAACTTCGAGCACTCGAGCACAAGCGAGTCAAAGCCCAAGAAGCGTGCCGCCATGAAGAACTCCACGAGGTTCTGATGTTTTATCGAGAAATCCTTCGACAGAATCCAATTGTAGACGGCACGAAAGCCACCGGGAGGGATCTCTGCTTCTGGCAGATGTATCACCTTGTCAGTGCATTTGCGGAGAGAAGAACTGTTTGCGAACAGCAAAGGCTTGCAGCAATGGAACTCATGGCTGCCAATGATTACTGTGACCATGAGCCTCTTTTGCTTCACTAACAAGTCGAGCATCCTCGGCATCACATCGCATTTGCATTGGTTTTGTGGGACTAAGTTCCAGTCCTTGCTTTTCTGTGGGAATTTGAATGCACTCAGCTGCACCAGCGGCAGGTCGAACAGCTCCACAATCTGTAGCCCATACTCGCTTGAATCAGTCCTGCAAATAGTGTTGGAGTTCATGTCTGTGTTCATCTTGATCTGGATGGAAACAGACAGTACTAATAGGCAACCTACCATGTGTCGACACTTGCAAGGTCCGACGTTGATGCACTCGTGTCCTCTGCAGACGCCGTCGTTTGCTGCTGCCTGACGATGTCGCGACTTAACCATGACATTCTTGTCGCAGTTGATGCCTCCGCCTCCTCAGCTGCAGCTTGCAAGTTTGTTCCTTGCTTTTCTGCCATCCTACGAAAGCTTAGCGAATTAGTAATTTCGTAATTTTACTTCTTCTATCTTCAAATGTTAATTTTGCACACTTTAATTTAATTTACGGACAACTAATTTTGTTACTAATTTTTAACATCACTTTTGGTCGAATACTGGAGGAACATAATTGTATATTACATATGTAACAAAGCCTACTACAATTGAATGACAAATAACTAAAAGACTAGAGGAAGTAGCAAAACGCAGGCTGCACTTCGGGTTTAAAGGTGTTGGATGGCATTGGGTACGTCTGGTCTTGTTGATTCAAATTAATTAGAAGTTGAAAAATTCCTCTTATAATCTAAGGTAAAGCAGACATAGGAGTGGCAGCCATGAAGAGCTTTGCAAAGGGTCACCATTAGACAATTTATAGACTCATAGATCCAATGAAAACTTGTTCAAGCAATTTGCTACCGAAGTTGAGTTGGACTTGTGGAGTAGAGTGGAATGGAGTGGAGTGCAATGGAATGGAGTGTGGAGTGAGTGGAATGGAATGGATTGGAGAGTGCCGGCGACTGAGTTGGCTCAGTTGGCATTTAAGATTCTCTTTTCGATTCTTTAGTTGCTTTAAGTAGCACCCAGGCCTTTCTATGCTTGAGCCTCAATAATTTAGCTTTAGCTGTTAGTTTATGGTTTGGTAACAAAAGAATTTCGCTGTTGAAATGAAAAGCCGCTAATGTGCGAGTAGTTGCCGAAACAAGACTGAAAGGGTGCCTTAATCTTGCTTAAAATTCACAATGCAGTGCATTGATAACTTCTCTAAAAGGCGTTCACATCGGCTATAAAAAACCGGATTTGTCCAGAATTTAATATGAGCTGCATGCAATTTTAATGCCTCGAACGCCTTTTTTAACGTTTTTACGAGCGCAGGCAGCCACTTAAAGTCAAAGTCGGCGCTATTAGAAACCAAGCGAAGCCACCACAAGACAGGCCAAGACGAGCCAAGACGAGCCAAGCCGGGCCAAGTGGAGCCAATTCAAGGCAGAGCTAGGCAAGCCAAGACAAGCCAAGACAAGGCAAGGCAAAGCAAGGCGAGCAGTCTAAGCCAGTTTTAGTCGCGCATTGAGCTGAGACTGGGTTGGGAAAGTACAAGAAGTACAAGCATAAATGCAAGTTAAGATGGCAGCTACTCGTAGTTCTTATCGAATGTGTGTATCTATGTGTGTGCCAGTGTGTGCGACAGTGTGTGCGACAGTGTGCAAGTGTTCGCTCTCTGCGCAGTTCAATGAACCCGCAGACGTTGCCGTTCTTGCGCTGGCAAATGCTGGCCAATGCTGGCAAATGCTGGCAAATGCTGACGATGCCTTCCTTCGCTAATGCCAAGTAAATATTTGCTAAGGTAAAATAGTATCAAACTTACTTCGCATGGCTCTGGCTGCGAGTGAAGTCTCCTCTAGTAAATGCAATTACATGTTGCTGTTCTTCTTATGCTTCTTCTTCTTCTACTTCATCTCCTGATTGTTGTTGTTTTTGTTGTTGTTGGCAATCAAATTGTTTAGTTGGATTGATTTTGCTTTTACTTCTTTCTTGCTGCTGCTGCTGCTGCTGCTGCTGTTATTGTTGTTGATGATGTTGTTGATTGTTGTTTGTTGTTGTTGTTGTTGTATTTTGTTAAGTTCCATGTAGTACTTAGTTGGCCTAAAGCTAAGCACACACACACACACACACACACATACACATTTATGCATAGAGCAGAAAACTCACCGTAGCAGGAAATAGCACGCAACAAAACTGACAGCCTGAGTGGCAGAAGTACCAACAGAATCAAAGCATAAATTGGCCATGAATGGCAGCGCAGTCCCAGCGGAGTCCCAGCGAAGTTCCAGCGGAGTGCTGCCAGCGCAGCCAAGACGCCAAAAATGGCATAGGCAAATGGCGCAAAGATCCAATGCGAGCAAAGTCAACTCGTGCCAAGCCAAGCCAAGCCAAGCCGGGCAGCGAGTGGCAGCAGAACAGTTCTGCATGTGGTGGCATTTGCATTGTCTTATTGCTTCTGCTGTTCGCCGGCGCAGTCGTCACATTGCCAAGAAGAGTTCATAGAATAAGCATAAAAATAAAAACTGGCGAGTGGAGCACATGGCAAGTTCAAGGAACTGGCTTGGCCCGCATGCGCATGCGCATTCTCATTCTCATGGGCTTTTATTGTTCTCGCTTCTGTTCTGCGACGATGTTGTTGTCAACGCTGATGTTGCTGCTGCTGCTGCTGCTACTACTGTTGTTGTTGCTGCTGCTGCTGTTCGTTCTTCTTGATCCCAGCCAGTGTCGCGGCCGTCGTACACGCTTTCGCTCAATTCTCATTCAATGATTATTCAATGTCATTAACGTTGCCGCTGCGATGTCTTCGTGTTGTCTTAGCGGTCGTTGTTGTCGTTGTTGTTGTTGTTATTATTGTTATTGTTGCCGCTGTTGTCGCTATCAATGCGGTTGCATGTTGTTATGCTTCCGCATGTTGCTGCTGCTGCTGCTGATGCTGTTGCTGCTGGTGCTGCACCTTGATGTCAGCCAAACGCTCCCCATGGGCGTCTTTTGTCTTTTGTCTGCTGCGCTGCTGTGGACCTATATACATACACAACACACACACACACACACAGGTGCATGCGTAGTAAACATTTTTCTTCAGCATTTGTTCGTTTTGTTGTTTTCGTCATGATATCGTGTCGTTCGGATGTATTCTCAGCATCTTGCATCTTGCTTAGCGCTGCTGCTTTTTATATTATTATTATTATTGCTATTGTTGTTGGTATTGTTGTTGTTGTTGTCGTTGATTATTTTGGAAGCTAACAGATTGTACTACAATACAATATTCCATGGCTTGCATATACAATATACTCATGCACACACACACACACATATAAACACACATAGACAGCAGCAGTGTCTTCTTCAGGTTTCGTTGTCGTCAAGAGTTTTCCTCTTATTATTATTTTTGTCTTGTGCGCATTTACAGTTCGCATCTGATTTATGCTAACGGTGCTCGAGGTTAGTTGCTTCGCGAATGGCTTCGTGTTACATACTTTGGCGAAGTGCCTTTGTGCCGTTTATGCCGTTTATGCGCCAGATAGGCTGCCTAAACTAACTGAGCTAACTGTTGTGGTTGTTGTTGCTGTTATTGTTGTAACGATGATTGTTGTTATTGTTGGCAACGTCTGTTGCCTGACACTTTGAACTTGACGTTAAACAATGTGCGCCGCAACACAAAAGGCAGCAGTGCATTGCAATGGCTCTGGCGAAATTTTAATCTGCTTCAGCTAGCATTTCATTGCATAATAACGAAAGAAAAAGAAAAACAAGAAATACACACTACAAAAACGAAGAAGAAAAACGAAGCATGTGATTAAAACTATATATATTGCACTTCGAGAGTGAGAAGCGCCAAGCGAAATTGCGACGTTGCCTACGTTGAAGAAAAACTTTTCTAGTGCATTTTACGACTGAAGAATTGTGTGGCAGCACAGAGGCAAATATACATACACACATACATACATACATATGTATATGCATAAATAGAAATGTAGGTAGAGTTTTGAAGTGAGTGAGGGTTGGACAATTTGTGGTGTGTTATGGTAATGAGCATAAAGAGAGTCAATTAATGTCTGTTGCATTTGCATTTGCATTTGGATTCACTTCACAGAGGAGACACACACAACACATGACTTGGATGATGATGCGCCGCCGCTGGCAGCGAAGCCGACAATCGAGCCGAGCGTGCGCGTCAAATGCTTATCGGGCTCAATGGTGATCACAATCAAAGATGCGCCACCAAATCATGAGACTGGTTTATTTAGTGGCATGATCTATCCGAAAGGTTTGTCGAAAAACTCGACATGCCTAAGTGAATACAGGTGAGTCATGATGTTGTCATTAATGCATGCTGATGAATCGCTGCATCGCTGGCAAATTATTTTGTGTGTGCACAACATCGACGACGTACGTTGCCATGGTTCCATGTTTCCATGTTTCCATGTTGCCATGTTGCCATGTTGCCAAACACACCCACGCACCCTGGCAGCCAGGCAGCCAAGCAGCCACGTCGCTTGTCGACTCGCGACTCTCGACTCTCGAGTCTTGCCTGTCGATTTTTGATTGTGGATTGCGGATTGCAGCGTGGCGCAGCGATTTAATCTTTTATTATGAACATTGAACGTTGGCATATACAAATGTACATATTTAATATATACATATACATATATATTTATGCTTGCAGAGATCATGAAGGTCCGCTGCGCTATAAATTACCGTTGCGTAGTTGTAATACGATGCCGAAGGAGACGGTGAGTACTGATTAAATTATTTCTCATTTTTTATTATTCGTTTTACGTTTTCGTTTTATTTTTAAGTTTTCGTTGTTGTTGGCTTCATTTTGGTGTGTTGCTTAGTGTTTCGGTGTCTGTGCCTGTTTCTGTTTCTGTTTCGGCGTCTTTCTGATTGCGTGCACAATGTTTGCACAAGAATTATGTAAAGTTGGCCAGTGTATATCGCACGCCCACAACAGCCAAACAGGTTCTGCCATTTTCATATTCAAATTAATAGCAAAAATCCAATGATGATTAATAAACCAAACTAAAAATTAAAATGAAACAGAAAAAAAAAAAACAACACACAAAAACAGCCAACCGCAGACACACACACACACACACTGGCACACACATGCACGCAGCAACCAAAGATGAATACCCGGCGACTTGCCAAGTTGGCTGAATCTGCTCAAATGTCTCAAATCTTGTGGCTTAGTCGCTCGCTCGAAAAGCCAAAGTAGCATCAGTCGGCCGACTGGCAAATTATTGGTTACAAGGCAACAGCCATAACGTCCAAAACGTGGCTAAGGTTTTAGCCGCGCAGGCGCCTGTTGTGCACCTCACTCTCTCGCCGTCTCCCTCGCTCCCGCTGCAACTGTCACTGCGACTCTCTGTGCACGGCAGCATGAGTGCGCTAGAAAGAGAGAGAGCGATAGATAGCCAGTAAGCGCGTGTCAGCGTGTCTGTGCAGCCGACTTCGAGGAGGGATCGTTGAATGCTTGCTTGCGTTCATTTAAATGCATTTTTAATTAAGTGTGACACAAATGAAATGCCTCACTTTGGCAGGTGACTTTAAATTGCCTGCGTGGGTAGTTTTTTTTGTTTATTTGTTTGTTTGTTTTTCCCTGTTATGCGCATAGTTTTGCAATACCTTCGTTTAAAGGTTCGCTTAAGGCGCTCATTACGCGAAAAGCCAATAGTCAATAGCCAAAAGCCACAAGCCAGAAGCCAGAGGCAAGAAACAAGACGCAAGAAGCCAAAAACGCGTGTGGGTATGAGCACGCATAGCTACTCTGTGCCTTGGAGATTTCCGCGCAGTTCCGAGGAGTCGTTTTGGGGATTTGCGTTTGCGTTTGCGTTTGTGTGTTCGATTTTTGATTATGTGTGCATTTTGAAATCTCAATTAACGTCGACAAAGTTGTTATGGCGACGACATTTCGGCGCTGGCAATAAATGAATGCGGGCGTGGAGCAGCATTCGCAGATAATAGAAAAAAAGAAAAACAAAAAAAAACAAAAAAAACAGTATAGTGAACTCGTAAATCAGTTACGATTTTACTTTTTTCATTTTTCATTTTCCGTTTTATGGTCGTGAACAGCATTTAGCCAATGTAGCGAATGCGGCAATGCAGCGGCAGCATTTTGTAAACGTTGTTGGCAT
Source organism: Stegana nigrithorax (assembly GCA_037044495.1). Taxonomy (NCBI): domain Eukaryota; kingdom Metazoa; phylum Arthropoda; class Insecta; order Diptera; family Drosophilidae; genus Stegana; species Stegana nigrithorax. The sequence continues at coordinate 70,417 of JBAMBQ010003035.1, read as the reverse complement.
CTTGTTGTTGTTGTTTTCATTTCTGTTGTTGTTTTTGTGCTGAGTGTGTCGGTTGGTCTGTCTGCAGCTATATGACACAATTATTCGCATTGTGAATGTTAATTGTTGTTATGTCATTAGAAATGAGCAACAACAACAACAACAACAGTAAAGCAAATGCAAGCGTAGCAAGCTAATTAAGGCAATAGAAGCTTACATGCGTTCATTAGGCTCTAATTGCTGAGAAGTGCTGAGAATTGCTGTGAACTGTGCACATTTGCGGCATTTTAGGCCTCAACATGTTTTTAAAGCCAGCCCAGAGACAAGACGCTGCTCGCAAGTTCGTTGCCTAAGTCTTTGCTTGATTTGAGTCCAACAAAAATGACTGAAAGAGTGTTTCGCTGCGTGCTGACGCTCAAGTGCAATGCAAATATGTGCATAACTAATAAAACAAAACGAAACTAAACGAAAAAAACAAATCAAAAATAATAATACAAAAAAAAAACCAAGCAAAACATGAAAAAGCCTTTGTTAACTTCAACTTGCATTAATGGTAAATCAATAAAATGTTGTTTAACTTTGTGATGCGCAATGCTCTGCAGTTGACGACAGGGAAGTGGTGAGTGCGGAGTGCGGAGTGCCGATGACGATGACGTGCCTTGAAGTACACGGGCATGGAGCATTAAGCGAATGCCATGAGATCATGTAAACAACGCCAAAGGTGTTGAAGCCAGTTGTTGTTGTGTGGCATTGTAGCAACAATTAACTTTTTAATTTATGCAAGAAAATAAGTTTATATAAGGTAAACAACACAGGCGCACACACACACACACACACACACTTGACCTCAGGTGGCTCAGTTTAGGCTGTCAGCTTTCGGCAAGATGCGATCCTTAATGCATTGAGCAGCTTGCTGCTGATGAGCTCAGCATTACTGAGTGCTTTTCATTTTTCGTTTTTGTTTATTCTTTTGATGTTAATTTTTTTTCACATTTTTGTATATTAAGTGGGGGCAGCCATTTTATTTAGACGCATAACTAATCACTTTACATAATTCCAAAGCGGCAATTAGACGAGCGGCGGCCGGCGGCAGGCGGCTGGCAAATGGCAAAGCCGAGAACTGTCGAGAGTCGCGTGTGCGATTAATCAAGAAAAGTTTATCAATACTGAATACATCTGAAAGCTACAGCTGTGAGATCAAGCTGACCTTAGGGCCGGCACAGCTTGACAAGCTTGGCCAGCTATTTATGAATTCACTATAAATAAAACATTACGCAGCGTCTTCGCCGAGCAACTCAACTCAACTCATCATCAATAAGTTAATTAAAAAAGGCAGCACGAAGCGCTAAACTTTGCATGTTCTTGGGTTTTTCTCAATGATGACGTCTGTACACATGTACATATCTACGTGATCGCTTACATATGTATGCATGCTAATAATGACGATAATGATAGCAATGGGAAAAAAAGTTGGCAAACAAAAAACTACTGAATAACTATTTAATTCCAGCGTAGATGATGCGCACAACGAAATCTGCGATAGACAGACAAAGCAAATACACGCCCGTGAGAGATGCGGAGTTCAAGTTGAAAAACGCGACGATTGGCGGCGTCGGAGTCATTCATTCATTGTCACCTTGGGTCAAAGTCAATGGAGTGAATTCGGTTGGCTGCCAAGTGCACATTGTCATCATGTGGGCTCCCACAACTATGCGATGTGGCGGCTAAGTTGTTGCTACTGCTGCTACTGTTGTTGTTATTGTTGTTTTTGTTGTAATGACGTCGATAGGCTTGGTGGCCGGCACTTATGCAAGACAGCGGAATTCGCTGTCACTAAGGTCTTTTACTTGCGTCCAATGTTACCTTGCGCTCGCCATAGCCATTTCACTCGCTCGCTGCCCTCGCTGTCCCCCCTCCCTGGCCAGTTTAGCGTATTCCCAAGCGTGCTTGGAATGTTTGAGTTGAGTACACAAATCAATTCTATGTGGTTTTACTTGTGTTAAGGTCACTTCATGAACACCTCATGAACTGAACATGCGCGCGGCTTGCACACAGAAACAAGAAAAAACAAAAAAACAAAACAAAAAAACATTCGTTCTGCTTTTGACGGCTAACAAAGCCATAAGTGAACACACAGCAACAGCAACAACAGCAACAACAACAACATGTACCACAAACAGAAAAAAACAAATGTTGAAATAATATTTTTTTTTAGCTGTGTTAATAATAAACTTAAATGTCAAAATACGCGTATTTAATGTAACGAAAATCGCTTATTCGAAAAGCAGCTCAGACCAAACCAATTAACCGAAGCGAACCGAACCGAACGCGAACGCGAACCGAGCCAAAGCAAAGCAAAGCAAAGCAAACCGAACGGAACCAAGCAGCCGATCGTTCGATCGATTGACGCTCTGGCTGACCGTGAAAATGCCAAAAATGTACACCTGTAAACAAGCGTTGAAGGTCACTGAGGCAGTCAAGCCAAGCCAAGCCAAGCCAATCAGCCAAGCTGAGCTGCAAAGCAGCCAAGTCGTCGAGTTGTCGAGTCGTCAAGCCGCACACACGTTGTGTGCATTAACACCCCGCCTACGCGTTGACGGCATGTGACGCGCAAGTTAACGCATCGCAACTTATTAATTTTCGACATCGAAGAACCCTGCCGCTCTGCGCGAGAGCTGGCCACTCTGGCAGCCGCTGCATGCTGACTTCTACACACAGCCATGCATGCATGCATACATATGCAGCTGCTGTGCATGCATGCATATGTGCACCGTTATCATTTCTTAATTCACTTTATTCATTGGGCTATGAAAAAAAAAAAAAGATTGGAAGTGTGGATTTATCGTATTGAATTAGCACGGCTTTGTTAGGTTATGTCGCAGTTAGCGAAGCAAGACGCTCGACAATTGACGACGACGAATGTCTGTTGCTATTCTATGCTATTGTCATAATGATATAATACAATACAATTTACAGTTAGGCCAGTTGGAAACTTAAACGTCACTTTATTACATACTCTTTATTGGCTATTGTCTAACTGTGCGCGACGCGATGCGACGCGACGCTCCTCCATAGGCCATGGCGTTGACGTCTTTCGAGACGTCAGCCGTTAGCGACGTTGCCAGGCAAAAGGCAAGCGCCGACGCAGGCGAAGACGCAGAAGTAGATGCTGCTGCCTGGGACTGTCTAACTGTCAACGGTTTGTGGTTTTATTGTTCTCCACATGATTGAAACAAAAGCAGCTGCCAAGCATCGACGACTTTGGAACCTAACAGAACAGAACCGAATAGAACAGAGCAGTACAGAAGAGTAGACAATAGAAGAGTAGAGCAGAGAAGAGAAGAGAAGAGAGAACACAGCACACCATCAGCGTACGTGTATCGTCGCCTAGTTGTGCCGTTGTGGCGTCTTGGCGTCGTGTCTTCGCATCGGCGTTTACTGCACAATCCGCTGATTCCACAATCCGCTGATTCTCATTAATGAACAATGCACACGGGGCTGAGGTACAACTTGGCGTTGCTTGTCTGCCGTTGTGTGTGCCGCTTAATGAAGTACTTCCGTGCTCAAATTCGTCGAAACCCAATTACAAACTTCCGCGGGCCACACTGCGCTCCTGCACCCTGCCATGCCCTGCTCCACCTGCCAAGTCTGCCCAGTCAGCCAAGTAACGTTTTGCACGTCTCCACTTTGCCTTTCTTAATGCCATTCAGGCACGCAAACGGTTTGTTCTCAATATTGCGCGTACTTATTTTTATTTGTGGCTCTTGCTGTTGTTGTCATTGTTGTTGTTGTTGTTTTTATTATTATACTCGCACTCGCACACGCAGTCGCAGTCGAAGTCGAAGTCGTAGCTAAATCACATTGGCATGAACAAAATTAGCACAAACGTAGCCAATGAGTTGCGAGTTACCGTTACAAAGGTAGATATAAGCAACACGCCAAGAACTTTAATTTTCAGCATTGATAAACGCTGACCAATGGCCACAGAGCCGCCACAGAGCCGCAGCAAAGCTACCGAAAAGGCCGCAAGAAACGTTTGTAGCCGGTGCGCGGCACATGCGCGTCGAGAATTGAGAATTGATTCGAAGTGCGTGCGAGACATGGTAATTCGAAATGCTGAGAGTGGCGAACACATGTGTGTAAGCTAATTCAATCGATTTGCGATCGACCCTCGTGCAATAAGTGATTCACATATGTACAGTGAAACCCATACTCTGCGTTAAAGACAAACTGCACTCGCACGCTGTTGCTTGCAACTTATTACGCTAAAAAACTTAAGTCTAATTCACTTTAGGCACATGCGTTTATCACTCTGTGTCTCTGTGACACGCCAAAGTGTCAATTTCAAAGTGTTCAATGCTTTGAGGTTTACTTGTCAGAAACTCCCTTTCTTATTGCCGAAGTTCATTTTGAAGAACCATGCTATGCTTATGGCAGTAGCTATCGATTTGATAAGTAGGCTTCATGACTAAGTCCATCGCTGATTTCAGCATATCCTAGCTACCTCCTAACTCTGCTCCCTACCCTCTTAACAATTACTGGCATACTTATAAGCTCATCCAGGCATGTCTAGTCTGCAGTCAGTTGCTAAACTTCGCTTACGGTTGAGTCACAAAATCCATACAGTTTGACTATTTAAGCTAGCCAACTTTGAAAATTAAATGAAGGTTCGGCCTTTTGATACTTATGCTATTTGTTATTAATATATTGTATATATATATATATATATATATATATATATATATATCTGTATTTTTCACCTAATTAAGAACAATTTGATAATTAAGAAAGAATTGGCAATTTTACAATATTAGGCAGGTTCAAAGTATATTGGTCTGTTAAAAATTACACTGAAAAAATCAGGTTTTAATTTTGAGAAACACGAAAATGCAACGTTGGTGTGTTACTCATGGCACTATGGCAAGTCATAAAAAAATAAATTGGCACGATTCAAAGTCATTAAATCAAAGCTATTTCGGTTAATAGACTACGCTGATGGATTTTACGAATTTAAGCTGAAAAACTTACTTAAAAAAAACAGAACACATTAATTATATGATTTTAGACATTCAAAAGCAAAAATGTTCTTATTTTCTTGATAATCTATATAAGTATATATACAAATGTAGCTTAGATGCATGATTCACAATTCTTTAGTCTTGGCACTTCACGCGATTAGCAATTAAGCATTTCTTTGTTCCACGCCAACGGTTGCAACGGAAATTCGAATTACATCATCAGAGCATTTTTTGATTTGCGTTTCGGCTGCTGTAGCCTGAGATCATTAAGAAAAGACTGCTAATTTGTGTAGAATTATTCTTTAAAACAAAAACACAAAAAAAAAAAAAAATCAAAAATGCTTTTTGCTTTATCCGCTTCTGGCACAATTCTCAATAAAAAAATAAAAAAAAGTGAAAAAAAAAACCAGAGAGTTTCATGATAAGCTTAGACGTCACACTAGGCTGCGCAGAACACTTGAGGAGGCCCTTCTAGCAGCGAATATGGCCGCTAAAGCTTGAAGACACACACTCGAGTGGCAGCAGCAGTACAGCAGAACTGGACAGCCAGCCACCAGGAAGTGCTAAAGTACTGACAACCGCGAAGACTTCTCACATCTACGTTCATACTCGCATACGTCTGCGTATACTACGCTGCGTGCTTTTGAGCGATCATTTTCATGTGCAGCGAGGCGTGCATGCATAATGAGTAATTCTAGGTTTCTGTTCTCGTCGCCCGTCATCGTCGTCGTCGTCGTCGTCTATGGGTCGCCTGCTGATATTCGTATACATTTGTTTTAATTTGAATTTCATTTGCTGTTGTGTATGTATTTCATTTTGCATTCGTTTTAAATAGCTTTTAATATTTATTTGCGGCACTCATTTCTTGGTGTTGTTGTTGTTTTTATTGTTGTTGTTGGGCTGTTGAATGCGAATTTCGTACTCAACTAATGTTAATTTAAATTTGTTGTTTTTTTTTTTTGTGAAGTTTTTTGCTTAAGTCTTTCGTTGCTGTAGTGCCGAGTCGGCACTTTTTGTGAAGTTTGAACTTTTGTTTCGTTAATGAATTTATTTATAAAGACAAACAAACATACATACGAAAAAAAAGTAAGTTATGAAATGAGCAAAACTCGTGCATGCGAATGGGAGTCACACATACATATATAGACATCATATTACTTGCAAATGTACAGACATAAATATGTAACTTTTAATGAACATTTATTGTGGCCATTAAACCAAGCTGTTTTATAATTTTGCGAAATGATCTGCTCACTCCACAGGACGACGGCGGTATTGAATTTTTCAATACGATCGTACTGCAGCCACATCTGAAGCTGATCACCGACCTGGGTCGTGGTTACCACGTGCGTTGCGCATACAAGAGTCGCGACGCAGCGGTAAACCCAAAACGAAAATTACGCAAAGCGACCGCCCAGCAGGGCAAGTTGGCACAGAAACCGCAAGCATTTCGTAGTGCCGAAACGACCGCCGATCGACGTGATTACGGCCGTTCATTGGACAAATATCGCAGCGGAGCACAAGATGACGACATTGACGACACACTCGACGAGGAGGATGTGTTCGATGAGCAGCACGATGATGAGGCCGATGAGGAAGACACTGCGCTAAGCAATGAAATACCCATGCCCGGCTGTCATATGAAGATCTACAATGAAGAGCACAAGATCGCGGACGATGTGAAGATCGGCGATCCGCTGACGATTGTCATTAGCATCGACAAGCAACCGTTGTATGGTCTGCATGTAACGAATTGCATTGTACGCGATGGACTCGGCTACAGCGAGCAACGTCTAGTCGGCGACGATGGGTGGGTACATTATAAGCGTTGAACTGCTGCCGATATTTCTAATATTTGCTTGCAGCTGTCCAATGGACAACGAGATTATGGACCAATTCAACTACACCGACGACCGCTTGGCTGCAAATGTCACATTTCCTGCGCACAAGTTCCCATACACCACTTCCGTGTATTATCAGTGCAATGTGCGTTTGTGTGCGCTGCAAGATCCCGAATGTCAACAGGTGAGTTTTATTTAAGTGTTACTCCAAATACAAATTATACTGACTTCTTGTGTCATAATAGGCTCCAATTTGTAGCGGCAAACGTCCAAAACGACAGGCTACCGCGGACGAAGATGGTCAACCCGCGACCATTGAAGTATTCTCGGGTCTGTACGTGAACGAGAATAACGAAAATGAGAACGACAGCGATGATGATTCGGTCTTCAAAGAAAAGGTTCGTCTCTTAGTGCTTTCTTACCCCGTTGTACAGCTTTTTAATAAATTCAAAAAATTTCAGACGCTTGACGATGCGCTTTGCGTTTCACAGCGCACCTTTGCCATAGCCATCGCGATTGCTGGTCTCATTCTTATGCTCGCCGTCGTCGCTGCAGTGCTCTGCATAATGGCGCGTCGCAGCACAAAGACCGTGTCTAATTCGGGTAGCTCGATCTACAGTGGTCCATATACGAACACCGCGTTCTCGCATAGCAGCTAAGCGTATGCCTTCAGAACAACATCATCTAGGAAAGTAAACAAAACAAAACTCCAAATTAAAAACAACACAAAACAAAAAACAAAACACAAAAAAAAAAAAAACAAATTGAACACTTAAAGTGTTTTAAATAATTTTGTTGTAAACAATCAAAAACCGAGAAACATTGTCTAAGTTTGCAAACAGGATCGCATATCTTCTAGATTTTGCACTGTAGTAGTCAAGAAATTTCCTTAGTGGTTAAGTTCTCTAGCTGCGTTTAGCGAAAAGGAATACAATGCACAATCTTTTAAAAACTGCCTATTAAGCGAGATTTAATAATTAATTTAATTGTAAATTATATTTAGTAGAAGTTTAACAAATGTACGGCACAATTTATATTAGATATTATCGGGCAATAATCGGCTTTGCCCTCTAATATCGCAGAGTTCGTTGACGTTTTTTGCGACGTCCTTGAACTTTGTTTGAACACCAAACTAATGAATTAGGTGATGGCAACGACTCTATTGACTTTAATGTAAGCCTAAATTGTATTTGTCTTTAACTCGATCTAACAACGAATGCAGCCGACGCTCAGGTGATATAACTCTCTTTTTAATTAAACTATTACTAATTTATTACGTTTTGAATTAGCAACGCTTGTTTGGCCCTATATGTGTATATCATGTGTAACAGTTTGAATCGTTTTTTTTTTTGCTTTAACAAATAATAAAGAAAGCTAAATACTACAAAACCATATAATATACATATACTTAAAACACGCTAAAACATACCAATGTTAATAACGTACGGCAAAGTGTTTGAAAGCGATGTAGGCAATTAAATTCAAATTTCGTTTACCAAGAGAGCATACATATGAAAACATACATCCATATGTATGTACATATATTCTCTGCATTTGTATATTCGCATTTAAACTAAAAAGTTGTTCAAACAGTTATTTGTCAGTGTTAACGGATGAAAAGCGTATGGAAACTTTACAGCCAAAGTTCCAGAAAATTTTTAAATTAACAAAGTATTGTATCCTTGTATCTTGTCATTATTTTATTTTTATTTAACTAAACTGTCATTTTTAATAAACTAAAACTAGTAGACTTAAGTTGCAATAGTTAGCAAGCATACAATATGTAATTAAAAAAAAAAACAAAACAAAAAATTACCAATTTAAGTGTGAACCCTTTGCGTAGCCGTCCGCTTTTAGTTACTTGTAAACGTAATCAACAAAGTCTGTAGTAACGCTGAGAAGCAATAATAAATTTAATTAGAAGTTCTATTTACACTTGATTTTTTCTGCCTATTAATAAACAATTTAAAATGTATTGCATTGCTTCATTGAAGCATTTTGCGAATGCTTCCCTGGAGCCTTGCGATTTTATGCTTATTTAACAAAAAATAGAAGTTAATTAAATTTATAACAACTAAATGAATAAAAACTAAGTAAAGCCTACCTACATACATGTGTACATATATAAGTATATTAAATGTATGAATAAAATGACTGCATACGCCAAGCACAAACGAAAAAGCAGTTGGGGTGCTCTCCAAAAAAAAAACAAATCACATGTGTACTTCTAAAAAATATGTTAATAATTTGACAATGTAAAATGACATGCTGTGCAGTTTTTTTTTTTTTTTGTAGTAATAATAACAATAAACAATAAAAGATAAATTAAAATAAATGCAATTTGCCTTTTATTTTTGACAAGTTGATGGCTTCTATTTATTTTTATACCTAATAGTTTTTATACCCTGTACCAAATAATGGTAAAAGGTATATTAAAGTTGTGCAAATGTATGTAACGGGCAGAAGGAGGAGTGGCAGACCCCACAAACTATATATATTCTTGATCAGCGTCGAAAGGTGAGTCGATCTAGCCATGTCCGTTTGTCCGTCCGTCTGTCTGTTTGTATGAACAAACAGATCTCGGAAATTGTAAGACCTACAACCACCAAATTTGGTACGAAAACTCGCCCAATCCAAAGGCATGTTTATTTTTTTTTTTTCGATATTCGACCTATAACATACAGCTGCCATAGGAACGATCAACCGAAAACCCACATTTAGTAACCAAACCCTTTTTTTTCAAGATATCGTTACCAATTTTTGGGTTTAATAGTTTTAGTTCATTTCCAATTACATATCTTAATATTATATATATCGGTTTACTATATCATATAGCTGCCATAGACACGATTGGCCGAAAAACAACATTTACTGAGAAAAACTTTTTGTTTATAAAGATATCGTTACCAAATTCTGGATTTAATTATTTTAAGTAATATCCAATCATAATCCCGAATATGATAAATATTAGTTTACTATAACATATAGCTGCCATAGGAAAGAGCGGCCAAAAAATGCCTTTTATTAAAAAAAAAAAAATTTTTTTTTTTTGAGATATCCTTACGTAATGAATACAAAATATTAAAGCAACAAAAAAACATATTCAGTTTTGGATTGGGTACAGGGTTTTCTATAGTCTATATAGACTATAGCCCTGCCTTTCTAGTTTTTTTTTAATTTGATGATTCTCGATTAATGGAAAGTTAGTCTGAACGTTTTCAGTAGTCGCAATGATGATTTACGCGACAGTTGCGTGCACTCTGTTGTACTCGGTTAGTTTTGCGGCATCAGCTAAGGAATGCCCCAGTCAGCATGTCCAGCGCTTGACTTTTCACTTGGTAAGAGAGTGTCAGCGGTCGGAGCAAACCATACTGGAACTTCAGTATACGCTAACTCTGGAGGCATGCGAGCAAGTGGCACGGCGGGTCCATGGGTTGGCTCTGAACTATGCACCTCCAGAACGGCACCGTTGGCGGAATAGCTATGCCTTGCACTACAATGAAAGTAAGAAATGCTGACAGCATTAAGCGATGAAACGCTTGCATGAGCCCGTCTCTTTAGCAAGCGTTATGGAAACGAATCGTTCGAGCAAGAACCAGACAGTATACCAGCTGCCGGCGGAGTTCTTCAACTGCCACGTGCTGAAGTGCCCGGAGAATGCGAGCTTTGCGAGTGTTGTGAATGACAGTCGATTCGACTATTACAGTCTTTATGGCAGGCCCCTGGGTAAGGAGTCATACAAACGTTGAACTCGAATCACTGTTCTTTGCCGAATGCTTTGCAGTGGACGACAATTACAGCTGCCTGCCTGCGGTGGGCCTTTTTCGTTTGACTGCCACTCGTAGAACATTTTTTAACGCCAGCGCAAGCTGCAAAAACTCTACCGAGTTTCATGGCGCCTTGGCGCACGTTGCATCAGCGAATCGCACGAATGCTTTGTCCCAACTACTCACGGATTTCCATAAGGCGGAAGTGAAAATTTATTTAGCTTTTGTTGGTTTGCATTTCAATCGCACCTTAGCAGGACCCAGGGAGTTTCGCACCAGCAGTGATGAGTCGTTGAAATGCTTTTTGTTTAGTGCATGGGAAGTTGGAAGTCCAAGGACTACGTGAGTATTTTACTTTTGTAGTGATATGTATGCATACATACGCATTTCACGAGTTTCATTACAGTGGCAATTTGGCAAATGAAAGTTGCGTTGCCCTAACGAATGAAGCCACTTGGCGTACGGTGAGCTGTGCGCGGGAATTGCCATTTATTTGCGAAATCTTCACGGCGCCCGTAGATTCTTTTCAGATGGATATTGGACTGAACGCAGCGCATCAATGCATACTGAGAAAGAGTGATTAGAGTGACCAAGTAGACGTGTCTAATGCTAAAAAAAAGTTTAAAAAACCGTATATCTATACATTCATCCATACATACATATGCAAATAATAAACCTTTGGGATATTGTCGGTTAAATAATCATTTCATTTCATAATTTACAGTATAAAGCTAAAAAAGAATGCAGTATGTTGAAAATATACATATAATGTATGTATGTACGACTTCTTTTGGTTTTTGATGTTTTCAAATTGAAATTAATAAATAAATGTACTACTTTAAACTAGATTGTTCATCGCATCTCAAATGATGCAAAAATTCCCAAAAAAAAACCCATTATATTTAAAAGTAAAATTGCACCACAGAAAACACCGAATGTGTGCGAGCAGCACTTTTGCCGACACACGTAAATGAAAGGGATAGAACAATAACACAAGAAAGACCATATACGAATTAATGTTAACGTGCTGTCCTGCAAATCAACTTCGCGGAAAACTCTCTAGAATACTGCACGCACTCACGCACTGCAGCAATGATTTATTTCGAATATCTTCAACTGTCTGAACATTTTTAACTGAACTACTTTTTTCAAACTTCTTCAAAATTTTTTTAATAGCAGTCTCGGTTGGGTTAGTAATGCTGATCATAACAATCGCATATCGCGCGCATCGGGAAACCACTAGTATTACTTCAATAATTTTCTAAGTAATATTGTGAACTTTTCAAATGTTTTCAAAAGTAATCGTTTAAAAGTCAAACATCTAAAGTTGGCCGCTACAAAACACAAAACGATTAGCTCAAGCCAGTTTTGAAGCAAGCAGCTTTCAGACAATCAGTGCGCTGACGCCGTTATGCTAGTTCCAATGTTATTTATCGCCGTTGCCTTAAAAATCGCGACGCCGGTCTTTTCTTTTGGAATCTTGTACCGCGTGGTGTTGTTGCGGATTTAGATTCTATTTTATTTTCCTTTAATTTGTACGGAAAATAATATTTAAAATACAAAAATGAGTACTTTGTATAACTTTAAAAAGATCATGGTGGTTCCGCCGGCAAAGGTAAATTGTTATTTAGGCGAGCAATTCCAAATTGTCCTAAGTGTTGGACTTAACCTATTCACGTGCCATGTTTACAAACATTGCGAAATGGCGTGTTTATGCAAAATTAATGATTATTTTATTGTGTATTACAGGACTTCATCGACATTATGTTGTCGAAGACACAACGCAAGACGCCCACCGTCGTGCACAAGGGTTATAAGATCTCGCGTATACGTGCCTTCTACACACGCAAGGTGAAATACACCCAACAGAACTTCCACGATCGTCTCTCGCAGATTATACAGGACTTCCCTAAGCTGGACGATGTGCATCCCTTCTATGCCGATTTGATGAATGTGTTGTACGATAAGGATCACTACAAGTTGGCGCTGGGCCAGTTAAATACAGCCAGACATTTAGTCGATAAGTATGCTAAATAAATCAATGTGAAGGGTCACTTTGAGAAACTAATTTGAAATGTCTCCTACAGCATCGCCAAGGACTATGTACGTCTTCTGAAATACGGTGACTCACTATACCGTTGCAAACAACTGAAGAAGGCTGCCCTCGGTCGTATGGCAACTATCTTAAAGCGGCAGGCATCTAACTTGACCTATCTTGAACAAGTGCGCCAGCATCTGTCACGTCTGCCCACAATTGATCCGTATTCGCGAACTATCATTATCTGTGGTTTTCCTAACGTGGGCAAGTCTTCATTTATTAACAAGATAACGCGTGCCGACGTCGAAGTCCAGCCCTATGCATTTACAACGAAGTCACTCTACGTGGGACACACAGACTACAAATACCTCAGATGGCAGGTAATCGATACGCCTGGCATACTCGATCATCCGCTGGAGGAGCGCAACGTCATTGAAATGCAGGCCATTACTGCCTTGGCGCATTTGCGTGCATGTGTGCTCTACTTCATGGACATTTCGGAGCAGTGTGGCCACTCTTTGGAAGAGCAGGTGAAGCTTTTTGAGAGCATCAAACCACTTTTCACGAACAAGCCTTTGATCGTCGCCATAAATAAGATTGATATACTTACGTTGGACGATCTGGATGAGGATCGTCGCGCAATTATAAATAAGTTGCAGGATGACAAACAAATACCTGTGCTGTTCATGTCCACTGTACAGGAGACTGGCGTTATGGAGGTGAAAGTCGAAGCATGTGAGCGTCTGCTTTCTTATCGCGTCGATCAGAAGATGCGCACGAAGAAAGTGGACAACATTCTGAATCGTTTGCATGTCGCTATGCCTGCGCCACGTGATGAAAAGGAGCGCACACCCTGCATACCTCCGCAGGCTTTGGTTCGCTTGGAGAAAAACGCTGTCAAAGCTGAACGTAAACGAAAACTCGAAAAGGAAATCGAAGATGAAATGGGCGACGAATACACGCTGGATCTGAAGAAGAATTACAGCGATATAGCCGAAGAGGAGCGACACGACGTTATACCCGAATTCTGGGAGGGTCACAACATTGCTGACTATATTGACCCCGATATCTTCGATAAACTGGAAGAGCTCGAACACGAGGAGGGCATGCGTGAGGAAGGGGGTGTATACAAAGTGCCGGATATGTCCATGGACGAAACACTCAGGGAGATCCGCGAAATGGCCAAACAGATTCGTGGCAAACGCTTCTTGCTGCGTGACGAAAGGCGCATGTCCTCGAAAAAGAACAAGCCAGTCATACCGCGTCACAAACAGCCCAAGGTGCGTGACCGTTCAGTGGGCAAACTGGTGCAAACCATGGAGAGTCTGGGTGTCGATATGTCCGACAGCAAAACTGCCAACTTCACAAAGTCTGTGGTCGATCTGCGTCGTGGCTTAGTCGAAGTGGGCAATAAGAAGCTCCCCAAAAAGGCTCTACTGGACAAGGAGTCTTCTGCAATTGTTAAGAAAACAGGCCAGCCACTGAAGCGTAAACCAGCACGCGACACAATGGGCGTCAAGAACGTAGTAATGAAGAAGAAATTACACATGCTGGCCAAACACGACATCGCCAAGAAGGTCACCAGACTGGGTCTCAAGGGCGAAGCTGATCGCTTCATCGGCACCAAAATGCCCAGGCATCTGTTTTCCGGCAAGCGCAGCAATGGCAAAACTGATCGACGTTAATTCCAAGCAGTCTCCTACGTGGGCGTGGGCGTGGGCGGGGTGGCGAGTGTTATTTTTTAATTACACAACTAAAATATTTTTTTAATCTGCAAGTGAATAAATGAAGCTGTATACTAGACTGTACTAGCCGAGGTGCATTTTGTGGCGGTGCACTGCCAAGAGGTGCTTAGGTCGACTTGAGCATTGTGAACATTTTGTAGGTCATGCCGAGCACGTTCTGCAGCGTTTCCAGGGAGAGGTCCGCTACCCCGGCTACCTTCAGAGACAATGGCTGCAGCGTGTGCATCATCATGAATTGCACTTGCTTGCGGTAAGCCAAGTTGCCTTCGGTCCAGTTGTGCAGGTAGAGCGCAGTGTACACTTGTTGGCTCTGTGTGAGTTCCGGCATTAATGGACAATCGCATAAGAAACAAAAAAGGGTACGAACCGTTTCCATGAGCATTTGGCCAAAGCTGCAGATTATAATGATATTCTTCAATTCATAGAAGATTAATTGCGCCATTTTGAACTTGTGCATCGGCGTAGCGTCGCCCTCCAGCGTAAAAGCAGAGAAACATATGAACGAGGATGTCAATAACCCAAAGAGTATAGACGGCACAAAGATGCGGTTTATGTTGCGTTTGAGCCTGAAAAGGAATTGGTGTTTTCTTCTTGGTGGAAAATCAAAAACAGATATCGTTTACTCCCTAAGTTGTTGATGACGCGCCGCAATCGAATTGAGCTGCTGCTGGCAAACTGGCTGATCCGGCTGCAGTTCGCTTATGTGCAGGGACAGTAATTTTAAATTCATACTGAGCTGAGTAATGCTGGCGAACAGCAGCAAATCGCATCCGACCATGCAACAGGACAAGGCTGCGCTGCACAAAAGGCTTATCGCGTAGAAAGTGATGTACTCCACAAACCATTGCTCCACCGGCAGCGGGAATCTGATGGCCACAGTCGTTCGATAGCCAAACTTACCATTAGCCAGCCATTCATAGATCGATATCGCAAGTGGCTCTCCATTGTACAACGTGCCAATTATCACGAGCATTCGGTACAGGAACCATTCCACGTGTTTGTAACTCCGCATGTAGGACTCTATTTTGTACTCCCGAATCACTGAGAGTGCAGGAAAACACTTCCGAAATTGCACCAGGCACTGGGCTAACTCGCGACGATAGTAGATCATACTGCAGGCCTTGCCCATACCCATCAAATAGTAATTTATGTAGCTGATAGCCACCGTTTGCTGCTCCTTGGATGCATAGGACCTCATGTTGTCCAGCTGCAGTACAAATATAATACTCACTATAGTCACGTTGATATTACGCACGAATCGCGTGAATCGCGTGTTTTCACGTTCCAGCTCCAGCTCAATGCCGATCACGCGGAACAGTTTTATTGGCAACCCAATGGCTTCGTCAAAGTCAAGCCTCAAATGCATCCTTTTCACGTCTACACAGCACAGTTCACTCCAATCTCGCGCACTCTGCGAATTAGGCAGAGTGTGCTTCCATTTACGCTTTATATAGCCATGACGACAGCGCAGGACAAGTGCAGCCAAGTAGCTGGCAGCCAGACCGCAAATTGTTATTGAACTTGCGGTTTCTCGCAGCCTATAATGGACGTGTGGTTATGCGCCGCTGCCCTAACACGGATTATTATTTAATGTGCTGCGAGGACGTGTGCTCCGTGCTACTGCAGTCCAACACGTTACCTTAATTGTTTGTTTGTATGATACGTACCAGGTAACTGGGCTTATTTATGCATATACTAATGACTTCTCTGGCCATGCTCATTATTGAGTGTCCATTATCTATTGTCTTGGAAGGGATCAGGCAATAACTCGAGTCGAGGTTTGTTGGTTAGTTCGTCGGTTGGATATGTCTATTTTAGGGAGGCGAAAATGGTAAAAAGTGGGTCAGGTAGTATTGGTACAGTCTCTTATCATCTTGAATTTTTTAGTTATTAATTTCAATGAAATCGAATTTTGTGTTTTGACTTCGTATTTTTCTTTGTATTGTATTGAAACTTTGATCAAAAAAAGTTGTCACTATATTTCATATATCGGATTAATGCTGCACCATCACCAAAAACTCTAACCTAACCGTTTGAAGTGAAATTCAGCAACTAGTCAACGAGAAAAAGGCTCTTACCCGTATGTGGTAGCAAACACACTATTCACCATACAAGCACATGCTCAATCAAGTTGCTAAAAAACTAAAAATGAGGCTAGCTGACGTGAGAAACGATGCTGTAGAAGACTTCCTGTTAAAAGCTGAGCCAAACGATCCTGAATGCAACATTTGGAGTGGCACGAAGTACCTCAAACGCCCAGCACGTCGTATTATTCCCACAAAACATCTGATGGAGACTGATGTCACAACAACCAGGAAAAACCTGACGCATTCGCCGCTCACCTGCAACATCGGTTCATACTATTCTCACTGTGCTGCAGTATCCAAGAAGCAACAACATATCGCGGCTTAAGTACACAATGCCCCCCAGCGCACCAATATTGCCGGTCAGCATAGATGAGTAAGTAAGCGAAATAAAAATTCTGGCAACAAGAAAATCAACAGGACACGATGGTATCGAAATGGTATGCCAGTGCTCTCGAACATATTCGAAATAATATTTCTCCGAAGAATACTGCCACTTCAGGAAAGCGACGTCCTATCGGCCCACCTTTCGACCAATTTATTGATGCCGTTCGGCCAAAAATCGCCCGGTCTGGTGTCGAAGAAGTTGTTGAAGCAGTTTTTGAGGTCCTCTTCGCCGTCGAAGGTAACACCGCTCAGTTGGTTCGCCATGGCGCGGAAAAGGTGATAATCCGTTGGTGCAAGGTCTGGAGAATATGGCGGGTGTTGTAGAACTTCCCATTCGAGCTATTGGAGTGCTTCTTTGACGACTTGTGCAACATGGGGCCTGGCGTTGTGAAGGAGTATGGTTTGGCCTTGTCGATGGGGTCTTTTCAGTCCACTAGTCTCATCCACGCGGTGCAGCTGCGTAATGTAGAGGTCTTTGGTGACCGTGGCGTTCCTTTCGAGCATTTCCCAGTGCACCACGCCTTCCCAGTCCCATCAAACGGAGATCATGTTCTTTTTTGGGCGGAAGTCCTGCTTGACTCTCAGCCTTGGCGTATCTCCTGAAGCCACGCACTCCTTTCTTTGCTTCATGTTAATGTACAGGCACCATTTCTCATCACCCGTGATGATTCAATACAAAAAGCACTGCTTGTGTCCATATGTGGCTCGGTGGCGGGGGAGATGTTGGGTCGCAATTTGAAGTCGGTTTTCTTTTTTTTCAGTAAGTTTCTAAGGCACACAAGCTTCGAGTTTTTGGGTAAAACCAACTGATTGAAGGTGGTCGTCTGCTGCGAAGCGATGTCTTCGAGGTTAAAGTCGGCATTTTTGAACTTCGCAAACCATTTTTGTGCAGTAGACACGCCTGAGACTCCTTCTCCACACTCGTTGCATATGTCCCGATTGGCTTCGGCTTCTTTTTGACCTTGATGAAAAGCGAAGAAAAGCGAAAAGAAAGAAAGGTGTCGAAAATGCTGATTTCTGCCTCCCAGATAGTTAATTTCTGAGCCTGATAAACGATGAATAATTAAATTATCCATAAAAACCAAAAAATACAGGATAGGAGCTCTATCAAATGAATATATACACTTTGCCAAACAGCAAACCAACCGTTGTGAAGTACAAGAAATTATGAAAACTCTACGAACTTTCTTTACAACCCAATACGTAGAATAGTGCAGACAGTAATCAATACGTTCGAACAATAAAATTACTTGTTCTTGGATATTTTACAGAGTCTGTCACAAAGGACTCCTATACAAGTTGAAAAGGACGCTGCCAAGTTCACAGTTTTCATTTTTACGATACTTAAGCAACAGAAAGCCTTATGTTAAATATGACAGCAAATTTGCAATAAGAGACATATAATCAGGTGTCCCGCAAGCTAGTGTACTGGATCCTGGCTTTACACCGTATACACTTTAGACATGCCGAGCCCTAACCACGGCCAAGTTACCATTGCAACATTCGCTGACGACACCGCAGTGCTTGCCACATCATCTAGTGCCAGAGGAGCAACTAAATTAATGCAGAATCAGCTCAACCTAATCCAAGACTGTAAGAAGAACCTCGGCAAACGCAGAGAAGTCAGTTCACGTCACATTTGTCCACCGACAACAAGGTAACGATCATGCCCAATTCAACGGCGTTCTAGTACCCACGCGTAAAAAGGTAAAATATCTGGGCATGTGGCTCGAGAAAAATTGACCTGGAAGGACCACATAATACCCAGAAGACAACAGCTACATCTGAAAATGCGTCGCATGCAATGGCTGCTAGGACATAGGTCCAAACTAAGCATCGAAAACATAGTCAAGCTTTGCAAAGTGATATTAAAGCCTGTTTGGACCTACGAGATCCAATTATGGGAGGCAGCAGCCGAATCCCATATTGAAATACTTTAGAGATACCAAAACATCACAGAAAAAATCACAGGGACCCCTTGGTATATGAAAAACGATAACATACACCGTGACTTATCTATCCCAGGAGTCTTTGAAGAGATTAGGCAGTTCACTGCTAGATATGAAGAAAGACTGGCCAGACATACAAATAACTTAGCTAGAGACTTACTCAATCCCTCAACATTGAGGCATCTCAAAAGAAAGCACCCGTTAGATATAGTAAAAAGTATATATAAGTATATATAACGTATAGTACATACGGACAGAAGGACAGTCGGACAGAAAGACAGACAGACAGACCGACGGACCTGGCTAGATCGGCTTGCCTTTCGATGCTGATCCAGAATATATATACTTTGTGGGGTCTGCCACGTCTCTTTCTGCCTGTTACATACATTTGCACAACTTTAATATACCCTTTGCCACTTTTTGGTACAGGATATAATAAAGCTGCACCATATAAGGAAATCAACACCATCAAAAACCGCAAGTAATTTTTAGATTACCCAATACTTTTGCAGGCTTTTATAATTTTTCGTTCTTTAGTCGCGGAACATTACAGCAGTTTATTATTAAGTCACAAGGGCAAAGCTGATAATTTCATCGGCATCAGGCATCTGTTTTCCGGCAAGCGCAGCAATGGCAAAACTGATCGACGTTAATTCCAAGCAGTCTCCTACGTGGGCGTGGGCGTGGGCGGGGTGGCGAGTGTTATTTTTTAATTACACAACTAAAATATTTTTTTAATCTGCAAGTGAATAAATGAAGCTGTATACTAGACTGTATTAGCCGAGGTGCATTTTGTGGCGGTGCACTGCCAAGAGGTGCTTATGTCGACTTGAGCATTGTGAACATTTTGTAGGTCATGCCGAGCACGTTCTGCAGCGTTTCCAGGGAGAGGTCCGCTACCCCGGCTACCTTCAGTGACAATGGCTGCAGCGTGTGCATCATCATGAATTGGACTTGCTTGCGGTAAGCCAAGTTGCCTTCGGTCCAGTTGTGCAGGTAGAGCGCAGTGTACACTTGTTGGCTCTGTGTGAGTTCCGGCATTAATGGACAATCGCATAAGAAACAAAAAAGGGTACGAACCGTTTCCATGAGCATTTGGCCGAAGCTGCAGATTAAAATCATATTCTTCAATTCGTACAAGATGTATTGCGCCAATTTGAACTTGTGCACCGGCGTTGTTTCGCCCAGCAGTGGAAAAGCACAAGAACATATTATGAACGAGGATGTCATTAACCCAAAGAGTATAGACGGCACAAAGATGCGGTTTATGTTGCGTTTGAGCCTGAAAAGGAATTGGTGTTTTCTTCTTGGTGGGAAATCAAAAACAGAAATTGTTTACTCCCTAAGTTGTTCATGACGCGCCGCAACCGAATTGAGCTGCTGCTGGCAAACTGGCTGATCCGGCTGCAGTTCGCTTATTTGCAGGGACAGTAATTTTAAATTCATACTGAGCTGAGTAATGCTGGCGAACAGCAGCAAATCGCATGCGACAATGGAACAGGAAACGGCCGCGCTGCCCAAAACGCTTATCGCATAGAAGATGATGTACTCCATAAACCATTGCTCCACCGGCAGCGGGTATCTGACGGCCAAAGTCGTCCGATAGCTAAACTTACCATTAGCCAGCCATTCATAGATCGATGTTGCAAGTGGCTCTCCATTGTGAAGCGCGACAATCATAACGAGAAGTCTGTACAGGAACCATTCCACGTGTTTGTAACTCCGCATGTAGGACTCTACTTTGAAGTCTTGGATAACCGTCCGTGCGGGAAAACACTTCCGAAATTGCACCAGGCACTGGGCCAACTCGCGACGATAGTAGATCATGCTGCAGGCCTTGCCCATACCCATCACGTAGTAACTTAAGTAGCTGATGTTTATCGTTCGCTGTTCCTTGGTGGCATAGATCCTGATGTTGTCAAGCTGCAGCATAACTAAAAAAATCACCACTGTCACGTTGATATTGCGCACGAATCGCGTGAATCGCGAGTTTTCACGCTCCAGTTCCAGCTCAATGCCGATCACGCGGAACAGTTTTATTGGCAACCCAATGGCTTCGTCAAAGTCAAGCCTTAAATGCATCCTTTTCATGTCTACACAGCACAGTTCATTCCAATCTCGCGCACTCTGCGAATTAGGCAGAGTGTGCTTCCATTTACGCTTTATATAGCCATGACGACAGCGCAGGACAAGTGCAGCCAAGTAGCTGGCAGCCAGACCGCAAATTGTTATGGAACTTGCGGTTTCTCGCAGCCTATAATGGACGTGTGGTTATGCGCCGCTGCCCTAACACGGATTATTATTTAATGTGCTGCGAGGACGTGTGCTCCGTGCTACTGCAGTCCAACACGTTACCTTAATTGTTTGTTTGTATGATACGTACCAGGTAACTGGGCTTATTTATGCATATACTAATGACTTCTCTGGCCATGCTCATTATTGAGTGTCCATTATCTATTGTCTTAGAAGGGATCTGGCAATAACTCGAGTCGAGGTTGGTTGGGAGAGCTAACAGAATTTATGTATAATAAATTATAATAATGACATGTGTATAGATACAATACAAAGGGAAGTGATTTTTATGTGTATCCCATCATTTAAGGCAATTACAGTCATCATCAAAACTTAAATTTCAATTTGAGTAACTCTGAATTTCGTGTTCTATCGTAGGGAACATACCCATACTTCGTGACCTGTTTAGCTGGGGGAACGGAGGTCTTCAAAATACCACGCTTGGTCTTGGTTATACTTGATTATACTTGTTGTTGTGTTAAAAAATCCATCCAAATCCATTATATTGCATATTTCGGATTACTGCTGCACCAATTAAGGGTATCAACACCATCAAAACCGCACGTACTTTTTAGAGGGCCTAATATTTTTTCAGGCTTTTATAATATTTCGTTCTTCAGTCGCGAAACATTGCAGTCGTTTCTTAGTTGGTGGAAATATGGAAACGGAAAACATCAATTTGTTTGTATTTTGTCAAATGTGGGAGATTAGTCAAATATTCAAATTAGCCAAGGTTTACCTGCATTCATGCAGCCCTCTGGTATGTATGTATGGCAGGTTGCGCTTGGCAACGGAAATGTCCTGTTTTGTTTACAAGGATAAATAAAGTGCAGTTGCTTAGACAGACAGTTAGTTAATATCAGCAATTAAAAGTTTAGGTAGCAGAGGTGGCTGGGAAGTATGTCGAAAGCGACGACAATCAAGGAGGCACTGAAGCGCTGGGAGGAGCGCGAACAGCAGAACTCGGCTGTGGCCAGCGTCATCGACTTGCAATTCCAGTGGCCGCCAATTGAGAAAATGGACAACACGCTGGGCACGCTGGTCAACTGCGAGTATGTTCATGGCTAAAAGCCCAAATCAGTCCATCTCTGGCTAAACGCTATGTTTGTTTCATGCTGCCAGACGGATAAGCCTCTCCACCAATATGATTGAGAAGATCTTCGGCCTGAATGGCATGAAGTGCTTGCGCGTGCTTTCCTTGTCGCGTAACTACATTAAGCAGATCTCGGGTTTGGTAAGCTCCTTTCGCGTTTGATTTGTCAAATTTGCACACACACACACATATGCGTATGTCCGTGATAGGAGGCTGTTGCCGAGACGCTCGAGGAGCTTTGGCTGAGCTACAATCTAATCGAGAAACTGAAGGGCCTGTCCGCACTCAAGGCGCTGAAAGTGCTTTACATAAGCAATAACCTGATCAAGGACTGGTCCGAGTTCAGTCGTCTGCAGGAGATTGAGTCTCTCGAGGACCTGGTCGTCGTGGGAAATCCCATTTCCGAGGGCATGGATGAGCCCACTTGGCGTGCGGAGTGCATCAAACGTTTGCCCACCATTAAAAAACTAGATGGGGAGCCGGTGGTGCTGAATGAGGAACCGCAGCTGTAGAGCAGTTGTCAGTTTACAATATTACGATATTGTATTTGTTGTTGTTGCTGTTGTTGCTATTATTGTGTAATTTTTTGTGTTTGGCAATTAAAAGCAATTTACAAATCGACAATGCAAATGGCTGCTAATCGACGTGTGAATAATTCGTGTCAGGTAAACAGGCAGACACCTTTCAAATTTCCTATAAAGCGTTGGCCCAGCCAACTTGCGCCCATTGCAGCAATCGGGACTGAAACAGTGAACAGCGTTGAGCGCCAAAATGCTGAAGATTAAGAATTACCAAATCGATCGGTCGATATTCGAGACCGTGATTTTCAAGAGGCATCTGAAGTGCTTTCGCTGGTACGGTTACATAATCGGCGACGACCAAAGCTGGCCCTGGCTGCACATGCTCCGCTGCACGTTTTTCACGGCCTCGATTTGGCTGAGCTGTGCTTTGATGGTGAGCTGAATGCGATTGGCTTCCGCTCGCAATAAATAAACGAGTTAATTGTTTGAAATTCAAAGTTGGTCCGTGTGTTTCGTGGCTATGAGAATCTGAATGATGGAGCCACCAGTTGTGCCACCGCTGTCCAATTTCTGACGGTCTCAATTACAACGCTGAATGCCTACCTGCAGCGGAAGCGTAAGTGAAAATCTAATGTACGCGGGTACAGTGAAACCACTCTCAAGCAACTAGCAAATTAGCAAAAGAGAACAAAAAAAAAAAAAAATTGGATTCGTTGCACATGGCTCGGTTTTTGACAATTCTTATTCTGCTGCGGAAGAGATGACTTAGGGAAGGAACGGAAAAAGCAATGTCACAGTTGTTTGTCGATATTCTTTCAGGTGTCGTGCATTTGCTGTTAATCGCAAGTGCATATCTGGAGGAGCTGCAGAGCGAAGCTGATGCCTTGGAGTTGGACTACCTGCAGCGGACCGAGTTCTATGTGCGTTCCATAACGTATCTGGTGTGGATACCTTCGGTGGTGGCTGGTTTCATGGCTCTGCTGGATTGCTTTGTTCGTACGATTTTTATGCCCGAGAGTGTTTTTAATTTTCAGGCGGTGCGCGATGGCGAGGCGCAGCCAATTTTACTTTTTAAACTGTTTCCGTTTGGTGAGGTTTATGATAACATCTTCGTCAGCTATCTGGGGGCCTGGTACGCAATGCTGCTGGGCATTACGGCGATTCCGCTGTGGCACACATTCATCACGTGTCTCATGAAGTTTGTCACGCTTAAGCTGGAGATCCTTTGCAAACGCATGTCGGAGATGGATGTGCGTATATTCGCTAATCGCTTGGATTTTGCTCATTGTGCAGACGTTCTTCTCGAATAGGTGACACGCTTGAACAAGTCCTTGAAGGATCGACGGCTGAGTGCCTATGAGTTGAACTGTTGGCGTCTCAAACTGTGCGAACACTTTGTCGAGGAGCAACTGAACATCAGAAGGTACAGGCGTTGGATTTTTGCCATGTATTCCATTTCCATTTTTCATTTATTTGTTGCCCATCAGCTTTGTCAGCGAGCTCGAGTCCTTGATGCGTGTGCCTGCCTTTGCGGACTTTATGATATTTTCGGTGCTCATATGTTTTCTATTCTTTGGACTTGCCGTCGGTGTAAGTGACCCCTTGACCTATGCTTAATCCGGCACACACACCACTCAGCAGCAATGTCACCACCAACAGGTGCCCAGCAAAGTGGACTACCTCTTTATATTCATTTACCTCCTGGTGATGTCCTTAATCTTGTGGAGCTACCATTGGCATGCGACTCTAATTACGGATCATGTGCGTCTGCCCCGGTTTATTTTTATGAAATTGGATTTAAGTTGAGTTTCAACCCTTTCGCAGAACGATCAACTTGGATTCGCGATCTACTGCTGCGATTGGTATAATTACTCCTTGCCCGTGCAGAAGACCCTGCGCCTGCTGATGTTGCTGGCCATGAGGCCTTTGAAAATGCGCGCCGTGCTCGTCGAATTGAATCTCAGGACCTTCATCGATGTGAGTCGGTGTTCGTCAGTTTGCTTGGTACTTTGCTTATTGTTTACTGTCTTGCCAATAGATTGTACGCGGCGCCTACAGTTACTATAACCTTTTGCGTAGCAGAATGATGAGCACGGAGCTCAAAAACTAAACTGAGCTCAACTGCAATCATAATGGCGATACAAATTCATACTTTAACTACAAACATCCGAGCGCTTTATACATAACTGTTTGCCTATTTCGAATGAAAAGCGAAAAAGAAAAAACAGCAAAGTAGAATAAAATAAATAGAAGAAGCACAGTAAGTAGAAACTGCGAAACTGACAAAGGCTTTTGTGTTATTATGTTGACTTTTTCTTGGATGGAATATTGCATCCAGCAGCAGCTGTACGCAGGATGCAGAGGATGTCTGTGTCGTCTGCGTATGCTGCTGTTTGAACGTTGCTCCTATTACTGACAGACAGGATTTGACACAGGATCATGTTAAACTCATCATGCTCATCTCCTACTTTCACCTCCAAGTGCCGATGGCACAGCATATGCTGTGCATCATTAGGATGGATGTAAGGTGGGGCGGCAGGCGCCTTTGTGACGTCATGGCGTAGTCTTCTATGCTGTGCAAGTTGCATACACATGGCCAGCACTTCATTGCCTGCATTTTCTCAGGCTAGCAGGCAGGCCCAGTGCAGGGTTTCCTATTCTCAGATCAAGGACTGATAGACCTCTTCGGAAACCGCATTTAAATGGCAAGTTTTCTATGCGGGACTTAACCTTAAGCTTCCTGGTTCCATAACCGATGTACGCTGCCGTGTTGTGTTGTGTATTTTGGTGGATCTGCTGTTTGATTCCATATTTCCTGGCACGCACTTTTGATATTTCAATTGAGAGCGCAAACGGCTGCTGCACTTCGCTCGTGGAAGGAAGCGAGGAGCGTCTGCCTCGGATCCAGCAAGTGTTTGCCGAGGACTAATAGAGTCGCAGCTAAACAGGGAAATCATTTTGTAGCTAATTCGTTTCCTTGTTCGACGCTGCCTGGCTGGCGTTGTCTGCTTTGTTTGGAATACTTTAAGGAATATTTGTTGAAAAGTTTTGCGATGAAATTGTTTTGTTGACTTTCGGTTTGGCTGCGCTCGAAGACAGGCGATGGGCGACGGGCGGAGGGTGGCTGGGGCAAGTGGAAAAGTTTAGTAAAATTTCAAATTTCAAGTGCAGTTTTTTAGCAAAGCAAAATGCGTGAAAAATGGTGTATGTGTGTGTGTGTGTGTGTGTGTGTGTGTATGGGTAGTTGATGGCTGTGAGTAAAGGCGAGGGGGTCTGCGGGATCTGGGAGGGAGGGTATGCAACTTAATAAATTTATTGTACATGTGCTTGAGCGTATTTGTGTAGCGTTTTGTGCTTGTTGCCGTTGTCGCTGCCGTTTCCGTTTCCGCTCTGCCACTGCCGCCGCTGCTGCTGCTGCTGCTGTTGTCGTCGGCTGCCGCCTCGGCTATTATAAGGGGCGCCCGAGCGAGTAACTCTTTGCATAAGAAGCTCAACATACATTTCAATTAACATTTTGTTAATTGAATTTCTAGCTTGCGGCAATGAATGAATCAGCTACTTGATGAGCGAGCGAGCGAGTGAGCGAGTGAACAGGAAACTGAGTCGGCGAATGGGTGGTGGGTGCCTGGCTGCGTGAGAGAATAAGTGAAATAACGAATAATTTTATCGCATCATTGTAATTGAAAAATATTTTTCAAAAGCAACATTTATTAATATTGTGTATTTGTTTACTTGTGCTGCTGCTGCTGCTGCTGTTGAAGCTGCTGTTGAGGCTGACGCTGCTGCTGCTGTTGAGGCTGATGATGGCTTAAAAAGTTAAGCACAAGTTGAAAAGCGATTGCTGCAAGTAATTAATTATGTAATTTGTTTACTTTTCGTGCTTTTTGTGCTTTGTTTCGCGTATTTTGTTTTATTGCGTGTGCCCTGATGTTATTAATTAATAATGTTAAATATTTATTGCGTTTTTGCTACTTACTTTTGTGCTGCAATATGTGATTTTAATTAATATTTATCAGCACTCAAAAATAAAAAGCCAAAAATAGAATTGGACTGCGGCAAATAAAAATAGCTTAGCCAGTTGCCGGGTGATTAATTTCAAAATATATCAATCCGCTGTAGCCGCGAAGGAAGGAACGAAGCCGTGTCTGTATGCATTCGAGCGATAAAATTTATGTGCCGGAAGTAAAACCTGCAGGCAAACTCATCTGTATTAATAAGAAAAATAGAAAAAAGAAAAAAAAAAAGCACAACAGAAAAAAAAAGAAAAGAAAACCAAAAGAAGCAGAGCGAAGCAGGCGAAAATGGCGCTGAAATAGGTAAAACATGGCGCAGCGTCGCTTAGCACTTTACTCGCGTTGGTTGGCGTTTGCTAAACTTAATTTATGGTATGCCATATAAATCCACTTCAAACTGTGGAAATAACATTTTAAGCATTTTACTTTGGTATTAAAAATTATTCCGTGAGTGTGTGCGTGTGGGCTTACTCGTTTTGTGTAGTGTTGGTGTTCGTGTAGTGTTGGTGTTCATGTTGGTATTGGTGTTGCTGTAACCAAAATGAAAAAGAACACAAACAGGGAAAAAAAAACAATGAGAAAAAAAAAACAACCGACAATGGAAGATGAACGAAAACGTAACGGGAAACATTAGCGGAAAGTGGAAGGCAGCTGGCAGGGTGCGGAGAGCAGGGAGCAGGAAGCAGGATGAAGCAAAGCTGATAGCAATAACATCGTAATCCGCCTATGTTGATTTTGTGTTGTGTTCTGTTCTGTTCTGTTCTGTTCTGTTCGGTTCGGTTTGGTTCTGTTCTGTTCTGCTGTTGCAGGCTTTTGGGCGCAGAATACTCCTGCTGTGGCCAGTGGAGCACCTAAAAACGCGCTCGTTGCTCCGTGAGCTGTCTCTACAGTTACCTAACTACATTGTCGTTGCTGCTGTTGTTGTCTTTGGCTGTTGCTACCATGCAGAAACAAAAACAACAACAACAATAACAAGAACAACACAGATAGAGATAGAGCGGGAGAGTAGCGAAATGTTGGAGGCGGTGCAATTAATATTCCCAAGCAGCGCAATAAATTGTAAGCCACTGATTAATCCTGGCAGCAGCACAAATACACACACACACACACAGTACACTTCATAGCGTATATGCATGCCATATCCACATTCACACTCACACACACACATACATGGCTTTAGCCCCCTTCAAGCCATACCCCACACATCCATCCTCATCTCTCCGTGCACACACCGCTGGCAAATTGTAACTGCAACATTTTGGCTTGGCTGTCGTTTGTGTCTCCCCGTTCCGCCTCCGTCTCCGTCACGGTCCCCGTTGCGGGCACACAGCGGAGTAGTTGGAGTAATTGGAGCAGTCGGAGTAGTCCAACTAGTCTGCCTTTTGTCTACTCGCCTGGTGTTTGGTTTTGTGCGCTTTGTTTGCTTGTCTGTTTGCTGTTGCTGCTGTTGCTGCTTTTGCTGCTGCTGCTGCTGGCTGACAAGTTTTAAATCTTAATCGCCATGTTGCCAGCGGAAGCGCTGCAGCAGGCATGGTCAACATGGTGTTGTGCTCGTTGCCGTCTTTCTGCCATTTGCCTCAATGGCTGAGTGGCAGCCGTTGCTTGTGGTTTCCGAATGTGCTGGAATGCATGCGGATATTTATAAATCATTTGGCTTAATGAAGTGCAGCCAAGGTTACTCCCAACCCCGGTCAGGTCTGTCGGTCGGTCGAATTTAAACTCTGATATTTGGAACTAATGTGCAGTTACAATTTCTGTGGGAGCAACTATGCAGTGAATTTGGAAAGCGTGATTAAATATCACCGATGTCGCAAGGTAGCTTACCCAACAGAATGTTTTATTTGCGATTGGGCCACTTTATATTGAATAGAGTTAATACAATTTTGGCGGGAGCCGTTATGGAACAAATTGCAATACATAACTAAATATCTATCAGGAATAGGAGCTTCGACGCGAAAGTAAGAAAGATGGTGTCCATGAGGATTCTCCCTCCGTGTGGAAAAGAAAAAAAAAACTAAATATCTCAGATTCCTCATGAAAATGCTTTCTTAAGGTAGCTCACAGTAAGACTTGCCCAAATCAACTAGGAAAATGGAAAATTCTTCACAGCACTATGAACCAAAATGGTTCATCTGTTTAGAAGAAGTGTGCACAATTATTGAAATTTATCTAAAAGAGCCTTTCTTGCTTAAATAGCGACTCCGATTTGAAGATCGGATTCTGCAAGATTGCGTCCAGATGCAGATGCAAGGTTAAAAGTTGCTTAATCCGTTTGAGTTTTCTCAGTCGCATCGTCCTGCAGAGTGCGCACAATTCGCAGCTGCAAGCCATGCACGGCAGTTTCCCATTCTTGGCTGGCATATTAGCGCACATGCCGTTCCCACAGCGGATGCGACGCTGCCGCCTTCGCTTCATTATGCGAGTATGCAAATCAATTCAAAGTAATTTTACTCATTATGCAATTTTAATGCCACAACAAACTTTAAATTGTATATAAATAAATTCAATTTCCTGCATAATGCACCTGACTTAACAAAAGGCAGAGCAGTCCGACGCCGATGCCGATGTCAAGGACGAGGACGAGGACGGGGACAAGGCCGAGGCTGGGGCCAGCAGCTGTCATTGTCTGCCGCGTGGCTGCTGCTGCATTTGCCTTACCTTGCCTGGCCGTGCCATGCCGTGCCTTGCCGTGCCGTCAATCCACCGGGAATTGTGTGCTACGAACTTTGTCGTTGCGAAAACTGGCGAGCGTCGAACTCCGAGCGAGCGACTCCAAGAGTGATAATGAAGTAGCAAATCAAATTGGGCAACGTGGCGGAAAGTTGGCAGTTTTACTCGTAATAATAATTTTTTAAATGAGAATTCGCATTTTTTTTTCTCTCTGAATATGCTTAATATAACACAAGACAACAACAACAAAAACAAGAACAACAACAACAACCACAACAGCCGCAGCAAATAAAAATACAAAATACGAAGCAAATGTGAACTGCACATGAACCGTCCGTCGGCATGGCATGGCTTGGCTTGGCTTGGCATGACATGGCCTGGCAAGTTTAAAAGTTTAACTTAAGTAAATATTATTTAATTATTTTACTGTGTTTTGCATTTGCCGCTGCAGCCCGAGTTAAGTGATGACAAAAAGGGAACAAGAAAGTGAGAAAAAAAAGATGAAAGTAAAAAATCGCTGCAGTTGCTAAGAGTTTCCGGTTCCGTTTTGAACGCGTCGAGGTGCCTGCGACTTAATCAGTGCCACTTCCTTGTTAACTTTCATTTGCTTTTGCCATTTGCTTCTTCTTCTTCTTCTTCTTCTCCTCGTTTACCTTCTTCTTCTTCTTCTTGTGCTTCTGCTTCTGCTTTTGCAAGACCACATTTTCACCTAAGTAACGTATTGAGAGTATTTTCTTTGCATTTCTACAGTTCTGCACTTCTTGCAGTGGCACAGACTCCTGTGAGCAGGTGCTGGAGGAGAAGGGAAGAAAAGAAAAGGAGGAGAAGGCGAAGGCGAAGCAGGAAAAGAACGTGTGCGAGAGTGCGGAAGTACATCATTAAGTGTTGCTTAATGATGTCTGCAGCTGTGCACAGGTGGCCGCATCGACATGACTGCAGCGCCGGCACATGCGATGCTTGTCTGCATTCGATGGCAGGAACTGGTGGCAGCCGCAGCGGCGCCACAAGCAGCGCTACACGGAGACGCAGCCTTGTTAAGGAGTCGAATAAAAAATATCTCAATTTTGGGCATTCGCAATTCGGCATTCTGCCCTTTTCTCGGCTTTTCTCGGTTGCCTCTTTGTGCGGTTGTCGCTTTTCGCTTTGCGTCTTTCGCAGGTTTGCTTTTTGAAGATGCGCGAGGTGTTGGGGGGCGTTGTTCGGGTGGTAAAGTACTGGCAAGAAAATCAATTTGCTTTTGTGTTTGTTAACAAGTGCAGAAGCAATTTCGCAATTTCACAATTTCGGAATTTGGGAATTTCGCTTGAGTTGGAAGTAAAAGGCGGCTTCAGATTGATTTACTTGGTGATTTGGGTTTTTTTTTTTCGTTTTCTGTGTTTTCTTTATTTATTCAAGTCAATGCCTGATATGCGCCAGCTGGCCAACAAACTGCAGGCCTTGGCTGTCGCAGATGAAGAAGAGGAACGGATGATTCATGTCGAATATTTGCGGTGCAACGCGCAGCGAGGAATAGGCATTCCAGAAGAGCACATCTGCAAGCGAAAACATCGGGGCATTAGTTTATTTCAGCACAAGATCGCAGAACCCCCGGGGGAGGTGGAGGGGGTTAGAATGGTGACACTTACTCGTGCGCTCCATGTCGCCGATCCCGTGTTCGTTGACTTTGATGTGCGTTTCTTGGTAGATTTCATGCGGCAGCGTCACTGGCTTGGGGAAGATCTGAAAAACAAAACGATGCCGGGCTTATCAGCAACTGAGAAAATTCCAAAACAGCTGCAACCGAAACCGATACCGAAACCGAAATCGGGACAGAGACTGAGACACAGCCAGAGAGACAAAGACAGAGACAGAGACAGAAGGCAAAACAGACTCACCTCGCTCGCCTCTAAGTAAGCGTTGAGCGACTCTCTGTGCGTTATACTGAACTTTGGCATCTTGACGCGCACCAGCGTCGACTGCAGGCGTCGGGGCTGGTGCTCCTCGCTCATGAGTTCGCTGAACAGTTTCAGGTTGTCGCCGAGTCGCTGCACCGTGTGGCCGAGGCCGTCGAGCGCGTCGGGCAGCAGCACCAGCATGCGAATGTGGCGTCCCTCCAGGGAAAGCTCCAGCGCTGAGGCGTTCAGCTCGGGCAGCACTGCGTAGGGGAAGTAGGCATCCTTGTTCATGGCGTCCGTGTAGGCCTCGTGCTCGGGTGCGCGGCGGAAGTGGTGCTTGTGCGTGTCACGTGTTTGGAAGTTGTGCGCCCAGCGAGTGCGCAGCGTCACCGAGTTGATGATTATTTTGCCGCCCTTGTGCCGCAAGACGCTGTTGCAGACCTTGATGGGATTCGTGTTATCAGCGTAGATCAGGTCGCCGTCGCCGTCGCCGTCACCGCCCTCGTCGCTGTTATCAAATTCGAAATCATTCTCATTCGTCGCATTGCTGCGCAGTCGTTCGTAGAGTTTTTGTATCTCGTATGGCGCCAGCAGCACGTTCTTCTTCACGTCGATATCGCGGAACACTTTGCTTAGGAAGAGATTTGTAAAATTACTTGCCACTGCCGCGTCTTGGGCACTGCAAGAGTTCGCACTGTTGTGCCATTGCCAGTAGCACAGCAGCAGTGCCAAACTTATTCTCATCACCGTCATAATGCTGTCGAAGATCTTCTGCGGAGCCGCGCGTCGTCTTTGCGCTTCAGCGGTTTGCCAGAGACTGGGCTCGCCTGACAGCTCAAACATGCTCATCGGCTGTCGTCTCGCAGATCATTTCTGAGATGATTTTCTCGGCTGACTCGAGCTTGAGAGCCAATCAGCTCCCCGAAACTGTGCATACTTTTAGGCCATCGATTTGAGGCACGCACACGGCTCACGTGAGTTGAAGAATTCAAATAAAGGCAGCAGAAAAATGTAATCGTGACCGAGCAGCAAAGCTAAGTTAGCAGTTCCTATCTGTGGCATCCTTCAGGGGTTGTCTGAATTGGTTTGTGCTGATTCCTCAAATATCTTGATTGCTTCATATCCGTGTAGGGATTCACGGTGTGGAAATTGCGGGTTCATTAAATTTTCAACAAGAAAAGAAAAAAAAAAAAAAAAAAAACAGAATAGAAGAAGAAAAAGAAATAAAACCCTAGTTAGATAATATTCATAAGTATGCATTAAATAGGCAGCCGCCCTTGTCGCCCACTGCGCCACATCCAATCCAATAAGCGAGTGAACACTTTTTGGCGCCACAACTTAACGCACACGGGCGCCCCATGCATGTGTGGGATAATGGACAACTGCGGAGCGTGCATTGTCGTAGACACGTAGGAGCGAACTTGCCACTGCACTGCGGGGCATTTAAATGGCACTGAGAGCACGTAGTGCGGCAGCCTCGCGTCGACTATGCCCGGATGGCGCGGTGGCGGGTTGGCGGGGAGTATGGCTGCACTTAATGAAACTAATAACAGAAGCGATTAGATAACTTTTCCACATAATTCTCGGGCACACCGTACACTGCGTGGGTGCATGTGAGTGTGTGTGTGTATGTGTGTGTGTGGGTACGGGCCCATCTGCAGTCGGCAGGAGAACATTGCAACATTGTTAGTAGAATGTTGGCAGCATGTAAAATTATTTGCCTGGCTTCTTTTTGTTTTTGTTTTTGTTTTTTTTTTCGCTGCGTTTTGCTTTTTCCTTTTCTCTTTGCTTTTCTTGCTCTTCTGTCAGTGTGTGTGTATGTGTGTGTGTGTGTTGTTGCAGTTGTTGCTATTGTTGTTGTGTACGCTTTTTCAGTTTGCTGCGAAGCATGTAGTTTTCAAATATTTTAAAATGATTTTCATGCATTTTAAGCGCCTGCAAAGCCATGAGAAAACAAAAACAAAAACAAAAACGAAAAGCAAAACAAAAAAAGAACACCGAGGCAGAGCAACGAGCAACGGACCAACTCGGCGCACAAGCCGTCGTATATGCTACATGCCATACTGTAATCGCAACAGCAAAAGCAACAACAACAACAACAGCAAAAAGGGAACAAGAAGAGAAACAACAATAAGAGATGTAGTGAAAAACTTTTTGCGTTTTGTCTTGTAATCTTCTCGAGCATTTTTTGCTAACCCTTCGCATGTGTCTGTCTGTCCGTCCGTCTGCCTACCAGCCTGTCTGTCTGTTTGTCTATCTGTTTGTCTGTCTGGCTGGCTGTGTATGCGTTCGCACAGTGCAACATCCGTTTCCCGTTATGCCGTTATGCCGTTATGCTGTTATGCCAGCGCACGTTGAACCTAGCCAAGCAGAGCCAAGCAGAGCCGATGCAGCGGCTGGCAGCGCGGGCGCATGCGACATGCGAAACATGTAAAACTTAAACAAATTGTTTCAAAATTTGCAACACTAAAAAGAAAATAAATATACCAAAAACACAGAATAGTGAACGGAGTAAAAAAAATAAACTAGAAAGGCAGGGGCTACAGTCGAGCTCACCCGACCATAGAATACCCTGTACCCAATTCAAAATTCAATACAGTGTTTTTTTTTTTTTTTTGCATTAATATTTTGTATTAGTTATGTAACGAAGTCGATGAGAAACAAAATATAAATGTTCTTATTAAGTCATTTTGGGGCTGATCCTTCCTATGGCAGCTATATGTTATAGTAAACCGACATTATCTTATTGAAATATATGATTGGATATTACCTAATATTATTACGGACAGACGGAAATGGCTCGATCGACTCGCCTTTCTATGCTGATCAAGAATATAATACTTTATGGGGTCTGCCAGGGCTCCTTCTGTCTGTAACATACATTTGCACAACTTTAATATGCTCTTTGCCATTTTCTGGTACAGGGTATGAAAAAGAGAAACAAAACAGTGCGAAAAAATGAATGAAAATCTTTAACTAAACGCTTCTTCCATGTATCTGCCACAGCAAGCGACAACGGCACGTACTGCACGCCGTGCTCTATGCTGATCCAGGCCGCTCCGTGCCGCTGCGTGCATGTGCGCTAACGACGGCTGCCATCGTTGGAGGGCGCCGCAGCTCGCATTGCTCATACGCCCGAGGTGCTGCGTCCGCGTCTGCTGCGTTTGCGTAGCGTGTTCGCTTCCACACTGAATTCATGTTAGAATTGTTCGTTTTTGTTCTTCTTGTTGTTGTTGTTGTTTCTCTTGTGATTGTTGTTCTTTTTTCGTATCTAGCTTGTTTTGGTTTTAGTATTTTTGCACGCGTTGGCATGCATATTAACCAGGTGCCTTCTGCTTTGCACTCGAAGCTGCATGTGCGTCTGCCAGTGTGTGTGTGTGTGTGCCCAAGTGTGTGTCTGTGCCTTCAGCAAAAGGATTTGCTTTGAAATCCTACGAATAGCTGTGAAATATTCCTGGCATTGTTGTTGCTGTTGCTGTTGCTGTTTCTATTGTCGTTGTCGATGTTGTTGTAATTGCTGTTGTTGTTGTTGTAGCAGCATTTAACGTTAAAATAACTCCGCTCACGTACAATTTGTTTTGCTAAATGTTTAAATGGCTGTGCCACGGTAAATGCTCTGAGCTCGTGAGTGCCCGGCTTCGTGCTGGCACGCTGGCAAACATTTGCTCAGTTAGACGCCGGTCCACTGCCATTAGGTAAACCCATAAAAATGTCTAAGCTGCTGCTGCTGCTCCTGCTGCTGCTGCTCCTGCTGCTGTTGCTGCTGCTGCTGTTGTGCGTTTTGTTTAAATGAATACTTTTTGTTTAGATTATTCGACTAATAAAAGTTGAGTTCACTGCTGCCGCTGCTGCTCCTCGTTCCTTTGCTCCGCTGTTGTTTTCGGTGCCTTCGGTGCTTTCGGTGCTTTCGGTGCTTAGGGTGCCTGGAACGTGTTTGCTTCGTTTTATTGAGTGCTTACTAGGCAGTAAAAATGAGAAATCTGCGCCAGTCCAGCCTGTTAAATGTAATTGAGTGGAATTGTTTACAACTTTGAACAATTTATTAAATCAATAAAAAAAGAATCGCACGAAAACAATAAATCAAACAGAAACGGTTTGTCAGTTTTAGTCAGCTTTAAAGTTAGCCAGGCGTACAGTACAGCACAGTACAGTACAGTGAAGCTCGCTTAAAGCTATTGACGCACGGAAATCAAATAAAATCCGAATGATAAACAAATATGCAGATTAAATTTATGTTATCAAACGCCTCCAGTCAATACAAACAGGGATTAAAAGACGGAGGCGACGGAGGCGGCGGAGGGCCGAGCCGAGTCAACAAGAAGCGCAACTTTTGTACTCGCAGAGCGGAAGCGACGTCGCATGCAGTCGGCTGGAAGATAGCTGAAAGTTCGTTAACGTATCCGTATCCGTTTCCGTTTTGTTGAACTTGAGTGGCAGCCAGCAAAAAAAATTGAAGCTTCAAAACAAGAAAATCAACATTCCACAGCTCGAGAACGAAAATGAAACAAAAATTTGGCACTGGCACGCATCGACTAGAAAATAAAAATCCTTCAAATGAATGTGACTTGAAGACGAACACTAAAGCACGTCACGGTAAGGCACGTCACGGCACGGCACGGTAAGGCAAGGCAAGGCAAGACTGAAAAGCGCAGACAAAGCTGCAAAGCGTCTTTAATGACATTGTCGGTAGAGTATTTTTATATCCTTTCGCCGGTGCCGGTGCCGGTGTTGGCTGTTTTCTGCTCCTTTTGCCCAAGTTGGCCAACACTCGCAGCGAAGGAGACTGTCTGCCATTTGCAATTGTGCAAACGTGTGCGAAATCTTAAACAACTTTAAAGATTTCTCCTT
This sequence comes from Stegana nigrithorax, assembly GCA_037044495.1. Taxonomy (NCBI): domain Eukaryota; kingdom Metazoa; phylum Arthropoda; class Insecta; order Diptera; family Drosophilidae; genus Stegana; species Stegana nigrithorax. The sequence goes on along the minus strand of JBAMBQ010003035.1, from coordinate 34,298 downwards.
TTGTTGTATTCATTTGGATTTTATTGCGCTCCTGACTTGCTTCGCTTGGCTACGCTTAGTTCTTTTTTTTCTTCGTTGCCTTTACATTTTCCTGCTTTCCTGCTTGCCCTCTTTCTTTCGTCCTTTCTCATGCATTACCATTTTATTTGTGCAACATTTTATTATTTTTGTATTTAGTATTTACTTGGCAATGTGTTGACTATGATTCGGAATACAAAGCAACGTTAACACGAAAACAAACAAGAATCACAAAAAGAAAAAAAACAAAAAAAGAGAAGACAAAGCTAAAGAAATCAGAAAATAAAAAAATAACAAACAAACAAACAGCGAGAGGAGCAGCGGAACATGACACTGACATTGTCTGCTGCTTATGCCTCAGCGTCGGCTGCGTCGGCTTCGTCGGCAGCGTCAGTTGTGTCAGTTGTGTCAGGGACGTCGGCAACGGCTTCCTGGTCTCGCCACGTCGTTGTCGTCGTCGTCGTCGTGTGTGCTGCGTTTGGTCAATTGACGTTTATTTCATTGTTGTTGACAGTTGAGCAGCTTAGCCTGGCAATACACTATTGCGCTGCAGTTCGTGTTGCCTGCACTCGCTTCGTAGTCTCCTGGCGGCTGATGGCAGGAAGAAGAAAGAAGAAAGAAACTGCGTTGATTTTTTTTGTGTCTAAACAAAGCCAAGCTGAAGAAACTGACAATGAAAACAAACAATGGTCGACGGGCGGCGGCGACGTTGTCTGCTTTGGTCGGTGCCGCAGTCTGCTAATCAAGGCGGACAATAACAAGACACGAAAATAAACAGTCAAACACACCAACTGCAACACCAACAGACGAAGAGACTGTCAGACGGACAGTTGGACAGACGGACTAGTGGCTCACTGACAAAACAGTTGCCGCTGATGGACGTGTTGTCAATGCGATGTCACCGGAAGCGGAAATGCTTTGGTCGTACACTTTTAAAGTAGCAACTGTTCGTGTGGCTGCCATGGCCGATTGCCGCACTTCACATCGCACTTTGTGCACACCGCATTCGGCGTAAATGGCAGCATGGGAGCATGGCTGCATGGGAGTATGGGAATCCAGGCCATGACGCTTACTTACTGATAAATTTGCAGCCGTTTCAAATAGTTAAGCAATTCGTTTTGGTTTTATTTTTATTTTGTAATATTTTACTTGCATTTGCCAATTTACTTGCCATACTCCCTCCTATTGAAGCATTTAACCATCGAATCTTGTTAGGGTTAGATCTCAGTCCATGAAATCAAGATTGCCGACAGTCCGTTCCTTTGTGTGCGCCTTCGGGTGTCTGACTTAGTTGGCAGATATGAAGTAATTGCAGAACCTACCACGATCAATCCCGGTGAGTGCTGATGATAAGTTGCTCTGTCTGTCTGCAATGGGAACTCAATTGACGATTCGTCACAAATAGCAGATGGTTGAGTGTGAAAGAGGCAGACTTAAAAAAAACATGAAGCAAAAAGGAAAGCGGAATTTCGTTTTAATTGTCGGGAGCAACATTTGGGAGTTTTTTCTCATGGTGGGTTGTAGGGGTAATGATGACGATGCTTATGCCATTTTGAATGTGATTATTGTGGCGAATGACATCAAAGTAAAAGGCAATAGCCCCAATTAAAAATCTAAACTTCTTTGGCGAGTTCAAAGACTTTTTCCAGCCAAAGTCGACTTTGGAATAATCTACTTCAATGAAGTCCATTTATATGCTCTTCATGCGAACTGGCAAAGTTATGTTTTGTTACTTCTTGAAAGGAAAACATCAAACCGCTTCCAATAAGACTGAGCTGATCTGTTTGAACTGCATCGCTTATGGCGGATGAAATCTGTTTAGTATTAATGAGCACACTCGGGGACACACTCAATACGCAAGCAGTAGCATGGACAAGGATAAACTAGGATATACCGAGATACACGAGGATGGACCGGGAGAGAGCGGGAAAGACCAGGAGAAATGAGGAGCAAATGAAAAACACAGCACTTAATAAAAAGTAAAACGAAATTTGACAAAAATAAAAGCAAAATAGAAAAAAAAAAAAAGAAAATAAATGAGAAAAATTACAAAATTAAAATTATATAAAAGGGAAGCACACTTTCGCAAGAAAGTGCATAAAAGTTGAAAAGAGATACGAACTCCTGTCGACATGAATAGCAAACGCAAGTCAAGCAAAGTAGCATAAAAAACTTCATGAATTAAAATCAAAACAAAAAAAAAAAGGAGGGAGAACAAAAAAAAAAAAAAACAACAAGCGATGATTTCAAAAAAGGAGAAAAAGGTTGCCGAGGGTCGGTCAATTTTGTGTCGAGCATGAAGCAATCGTCGAGTGTCCATCTCCCGCCTCCTGAGCAGTGGCTTTTCATAACGTTTGCGAAACTTTCCTGTTGGACAAAAGCCGAAAGCTGAAAAGCAGCTTTTGTTAATGAAAATGTTTGAAGTTATGAAATTGTTTTCATTCTAAACAGGACACGCTCACACAGGCGCCCACACACCGCCCGCACCGCTCGCCACGCCACGAGCACAACTTACAATGAAAGGGACATTTAGACTTTGAAAACTATTTATTAAGCGGCTGCAAATGCAAACTGCGACGCAGGCCACACAGGTCACGCACGGCAGATAGGAGAGGCTGGGGAGGCTGAGGAGGTTGGGGAGGCTGGATAGACTGGGTAGGCTGAGGAGGCTGGGTAGGCTGGCCTTGACGTCAAGCCAAGTTGAAGTTGAACTTCGCCACGCTTCGTCTCGCTTTACTTTGCGTTGGCGACGATGCGAATGAAATGTCTAATAAATGCGTCGTCGTCCTCGGCGTCAGCGTCAGCGTCGGCGTCGGCGTTGCTTGGCTTCGTCCTGTTTATGCTTTTGCCACACAGTGGCACTGTCGCAAACATTTTCATGCTTAGCGCATCAATTGGTCGTCATCGAGCTGCGCTTATCATCTTCGTCTTCGATGGCCGAAAAAAGCGAAGAAGGGAACACGCCAGCCAAGTGCGTGCGTCCGTCCGCCCGTCCGTGTCTTTGTGCGTCACTGCGTCAGTGCTTTGGAGCGTTAGTGGGTCGGTGCCTCTGCCCGCGTGGTGGCTTGTTTATAACCTTTTGCGCTTCATTGAAGCAAATAATTAAGCTGTAATTGCCAGCGACATCAGCTGCCAACGCCTGGGCCGGTCTTCGCCGCATCGCAGCATCGCAGTCCTTGGCATATATGCGTCACTGAACCAATTTGCCGGCGCTTCCCCGCTTCCTCGCTACTCGCGGCGTCTTCGTGCAGGAGGGCGGGCCACCGTTCATTGTCCGTTGGGCGTCTGGACTCTGCCCGGTGCACAGTGCATGAGCACATGCGTCTGCTGTCACCGCATGTGAAGTGCCTTGCATTGCCTGGCGTTCCATCTCACGTTGCTCGCTTGCAATGTTCTGCGGTCTTGCTTAATTGTTGCTGGCCTCTGCCACAAAGTCTTCGCCGTCGCTTCATGAGTGTTGCTGTCTTAGTTACCGTGTTGGTTTCTGATGTTCTTGTTATTGTTGGTTGTTGGTTGTTGTTGTTGTTGTTGTTGTTGGTCTATTTAATGCATTTATGTGCTGTTGTTGTTGTTGACCATCGGCATTCGCTGGTACGCTTCGGTTCCTGCTTCAGTTGCGTCTACGCCGGCGGAAGTGACCATTTGCAAATGTTTTCGCATTTTGTATAATTCATGAGCGCCATTAGCTGCGATAATGGTGCACGGCAGGGCTCTTGTTCGTGTACGTGTCCGTGTTGCCTGTGCGTTGTGTGCATGCATGTGTGTATGTGTGTGTGTGTGTGTGTGTTGTCGGCACATTTTACTTGCAGTTGTGGTGCACCAATTTAAGTGTTCTGTGCTCGTTTTTGCATTAAAACTTAATGCGCTAATTTTTACAAAACAACGTTTCTATATCCGTTTGCCGGTAGCTGGTAGCTGGTAGCACCAACACCAACAGCAACAGTAACAGCGACAACAACAACAACATCAATTATTTTAACAACGATTTCTGCTATAAATTTGTTGCAGTTTTGTGGTTTTGTGGAAAGCCTGCAGGTTTTAGTGCATTTTGTTATTGCCGTCGTCGCTTTTTGTTGCTCTCCTTTTTATTTTGTTTTTACAACAGATGGCCACGTCACCGATAACACCAACAACAACGGCAACAGCAACACCAACACCAACAACAATAACAGCAACAACATGAAGTAGATTTAGTGGACCCGAAACAAAAATAAATTCATTTTAATTAGACGCATTTTAAATGATTTATTAGCGCAGCTAGGCATGCCAAATACAATTGCACACAAACGCAAAGACAGTGTTACCTCAAATATGTGAACTTTGTTAACCGAAGTCAGGTTAGCTTAATAAGGTGGTCTACACGTCTGGCTGGGCACTTCAGAGGAACCACGCCGAAGTCAATGGTTCCAGTCTCTGCAATTGAAAGAACTACCCTGTATCCTTAATGAGACACCCTGTCGTTCTATGCGGACAAAGGCTTTAGCTGCCTAATCATCAGGAAATAATTTCATTTAGTTCACTTAGATTATTGCTGCAAATGAGAATTTCGTTGTGGCTTGGCAAAGAAGCAGCAATCACTAAAGTTGTCTGCTGCGAATCTGAATTTCGCCAAAAGGCAAAAACTGTTGGCATATGACTAAGCTTTTGCTACTTTACCAAATTGAAACCGATTCAAATCAAAAAGGTGCAGATTTTCTGAAAGACACAAAGCTTATATTTGCTAAATTAAATGAAAAATTAAATTATTAAATGCTCAATGAATTCAATGAATTGTGCAGGACTCAGAGCACGTTTCAAAAAGCATTCTAAGAGAGCAGGATTATTTTTTCCTGATGAAGTGTTTAGAATAAATATCAGCATAAGAAATTTTTGCTCAAAAACCACACGATTTTTTTTCCTTTTTTTAATTTCCTAATGTTTTGTATTTGTTAATAATAATAACTATATACATTTTTGTACTGTCATCGGGTTAAAAATTTACGCATTAGTACATCTACTTAAGTATGTATTTTATCGCGATATCTTCTATATATATATATATATATAAAATTCTCGTGTCACAGTTTTTGTAACCTAACTCCTCCGAAATCGCTTGACCGATTTTTATGATTTTTTTTGTGTATATTCGGTAGGTCTGAGAATAGGTCGTAAACTAAACTCATCATATTTCTCAAACTATTTGATGCAGATTGATGAAATTTGGAACATAGGCAATGGGCACAAGGACCAAAAAAAAATGCATATTAAAAATAGGTGGTATCACACCCACATATGTTAGAGAAAATCAAAATTCATTACATTTTGGAAACTATTTGGTGCAGTTTGATGAAATTTGGTACATTTGTAGAGGGTATCGTGTAAATAGGATACCTTATACAAATGGGCAGGATAACATCTGCCAGGTCCGCTAGTTAGTTAATAAAAATATTTAAAATACAATTTATATTAGGTCTACTGGACGATTGAGGAACACATGATGAGATGAGATTATACTGTACATTACATTTCGTGCCTGTTTTAAACATATTGCATATACTTAGCTACGACATACTGTGTGTCTACAACTTGCTGAATATTTATACATATATGCTAAAGGGTGATTCCATTCGCGTTCTCAAACTTTTATTTGTGTAATATATTTGGTTTTTGTTTTTTATAAGAATTTCGGTATTCTTTGTTAATTATAAGGAATGGAAAGGCTGGTATAGTCTTGGGTATGTCAGTTGGATATTAGACTTAAGGTATTTCATCGCTGCAGGTTTTATTGCGTAGCTGCGCAAGTGCCATGTGAGTGTCTGCGGTTATGAGGTAAAAGTATTGGGCTAGGAAGTGTCCATGTTGCTTGCCGGCGACTGTGGCTGTCTGAGCTTGGCAGCGGCAGTTTGTGTCGTGAGGCACGTGAGGAGTTTCCTCGCGGCGATCGTATTGTTTCGCAACTCGGAATGGGTCACCCTCTATATCATCTATGGATGAGTGTTTGCGCATTAGTGCACATATATATGAATATGTAAATAATTTTTTATGCACTGCATTTTTTTGTTCATAAATTTTCAATTGGTTTAGCTGCCCTAATGCAGTTGACAAGCCATTTTTTTATTCGAGCGTGCTGTGAGTATATGTATTTTGAAAATATGCATTTGCACTAATTTGAAATTAATTATTTAGTTTTATTGTTGAGCGCATAATGCATGAAAAAATATGAAATTATGCAAATTTAATAAATATATTTATTTTTCATATTTAATTAATAATTGTGACATTTTGAAACAAAGTTTGGCAATGAAATGCGCAAAGTTCAACCAAATGTAAAACATTTCTGTGCATTGTGTTTAATAAAAAATTCATTGTAAAACAAATAAAGAAAAATTAAATAAACAAAAAAAAAAAAAAACACATAATAAAACACAGGCTATTTATATGCGTTAATTAATTTTGAAATCAACTTCTCAACAAAATGTGTGTACTGTGTTGCTTTATAAACTTCGATGGAACAAAATGGAAAACTTTTAATGAGTGTTTGCGTTGAAAACTACAAATTACCATACACACCATTCATACACACACACATACACACATACACACATACACAAATACATACAGACATAAGCTATATGCTTGAGTGTGTGTTTGTCGCCGTGTTTAAAAAATAGGTTCCTTCAAAAGCATGTGTGACTGTCTGGTGTGTGTATGTGTGTGTGCGTGTGTGTGTGTGTGTGTGTGAGCATGTAGCTAGTTATTCCAGCAGGTCCTCTATGTCGCGTTCTATGCTCATAAATAACAAACTAACTAAATACCGTGCGCATCCCTTGAGAGGATGCAAGCGTTAAAAGCGCCATCGCATATATGTACCTATTACAAATGCGAATAATATTTAAACAAAGTAAACACCAACACCACCATCAACAACTAGAACAACAACAACATTTATAATAAATAATAGTGTTTATGTATGCTACATTCTAACATAACTCACACTCGCACATAACATAACGAAATGCATTCATGAGTAACTCTGCTCAGCTACACACACACACACACACACACAGGCGCACACACAGCGCCACGCGACGCCAAATGTAAATGACGACAAACTAATTAAACTTTCCTAATAACTTGTTCCTGAATTCAATAGGAAACTGATTTCCTTTAGAAATACCAGGGACTTACCGCGGAGCAATAGGGATCAGAGGGAGCAGAGCCAATTTACCGACTAAGGCGGAGCAGTGAACTCAGTGCGAAGCGATAAAAAAGTCCACTCTAATCCAATTGAATTCTTTGCTTCTACTTATTCAACTTACTCGTCGAGAACTGTACTAAATATAAAAGTGAAGTTTTTTCATGCTCTGTACACGGTGTGAAAACGTTAGGATTATACAGAAAGACGGACAGACAGGCCTTTCGATGCTGATCAAGAATATATGTATACTCTGTGGGGTCTGCCAAGCCTCTTTCTGCCTGTGCAGGGTATAATTATTGCCAATAGTTTCTTAGGAAGTCGCACACAAGCGTCATCAAATGAAATTAAGCGTTCAGTTTGAAATGCGAAACATTTTCGACTATGTGGGGGAGGTGGCTCCAAACTGCAGCAATGCTTGCATATTTTACACACAAATGTCAGTTTCAAATATTGCATTGGCTTGTCGGTACTAAAGTTTCCTTAATGTAAACACTGCATGCAGAATCACTGATGGGACGAGCTGTGCTGCTCTCTTAAGCAGGCGTGACATTGCTGGCAGAACAAGTGCTTTTGATATTTATTTAACAGTTTCGGACCTGCAGAGCAGCAGCCGCAACAGCCGGCAAGTGCGCAACTGAGCATAAAACGGAAAGTTACAAAAAAGTAACATTATCGTGGTTGTTGTTGTTGTTGTTGCCGTTGCATGCACTAAAAAGCGACTGCAAGGTGACGCCAAAGAGAGTAATCGTGCACTTTGACTGGCTTTAGTTTTATTTTTTGCGACATTCCAAGAGCAAGAAGAAACGAAGCAAAAGCAAGAGCAAAAATAAAAACAATAACAAAAACGAATGCACAGGAGGCGAAACTAAAGCCAGACAAAGGCGAAATGCTTAAACACTTGCGCATAAAATTAAGAAACTTTCTTAATTGAATATTTTACGTTGCCCATAACGAAACATAACGGAACATAACGCAACGCAATACAACACGTGTGTGCAGCTACGTTATAAGCGGACTCTCAGCTCTCAGCTCTCAGCTCTTGGCTCTCAGCTGCGTTTGCGGCGATAACAGTTACGTACGTGCAAAAGTCTTTTTGCATACTTTTTGGCGTAATTAAAATGGTAGCAGTTCCTGTATGCAAAATAGAAAATATAAAATAAATCGCTGTTAAATTTCATCATCAATTTCGAACCGGTTCCGTTAATACAAATTGTACAGTTTAAAGCGTTAAATCCAGAGTGTCCTAACTTTATGCTTAACAAGTTCGTTTACCTTTCAACATGAGGAGGGTCTCCCACCATTCCGCTTAACTGCCCCAATTATATATTAGTCACAAATTTTGGTCATGTTAACAAATAAAATAATATGGTTTTTTATTTTGGTCTCTCGAAAACAAGGCTGATGCATTTTTTTAAAATATTTTATTTGCAGCTGAAGCTAAAACAAAAACCGCAGCAAATGTTTGTTTGTTATTTAAAGTCAGACGCGTTAAATTGCATTACATGTTGGAAAAACCTGTGACAATTAAATTAAAATGTGTTTTTAGTTTTCAGTTTTGCTTTATTTTTTGCTATTTTAAACAAAATCATAAAGGAATGTTACGAAACATCGAATAAACAAATTTCTATACAATTTTAACGAATATTGCGTTTTTTTAGGCTGTTCAGGTGTTTTGAGTCTGAGACTACTTAATATTTTGTAACGTCACCATTAATTTTTAATTGGGTAATTAATTTATTTTTTATTTTCGTTGTAAATGTTGGCGTTTTTTTTTTCAAATTTTTTTTACATATTTTAGTTAATCGCTAAATTGATTTTAGGATTTTTTTTTAGAAATCACGCCAAAATGAAATCTTGAAATTTGAAAATATTTTGTATGTAAAAAAATCAACACAGCCGATCTGTTCATCCCATTATCAATAAGGCAACAAATTGCACTGCATATAGACTCAAACCCCCTGCAGGGTAATTTCAACGGGAGCCTCAAAAACTTGTGGGCTTTATTTATGAAACATCAAACAACATAAGAAGGTCTTTCAGCCCAGCAAATAAAATGCAGCAACTCCAATAACTGCCTTCAGACATCGCCAATCAGGTTGCAGGGAAGATGTCGGCGTCTTCGAATTCCAAAAGAGATTAGCAACGAGTATTTCTCAGGCAATCCGATACGCAGAAGAACTCGCTTGCGAAGGAGATAACCGAAGCGAGCTGCTTAGTGGCGACTTTAAAGGGCAGAAAAAGATGCCAACAAAATATTTGCATATTCGACGTCGAAGTTGTTGCATTCGTTGTTGTTGTTCGTTATGGGTTTGTGTTGTTGTGCTGCGTCTTGCGGTGAAGCCACTTGTATCGTCGTTAACGAGGTGGCTCTTTCTTCGCATTCGTTGTCGCTCTTGCCTTCGGCACCGCCTCGGCCTCGGCCGTCGCCTCGCCTTAGCTATTGCTGGTCTCGTGGTCGTCGGCTCATCGTACTTTCGTCGAGTGCTCGTCGTGTGCTTGTCGTGTGCTCGCTGCAGTCGCGTGTTTTTCTTGGCAACCGTCGCAAATGGCAAAATAAATAAGTAGCGACAGTTTGCGCATTGAAATAGACGACGTCGCTGCCGCTGTCGCAGTCGCAGTCGCTGCGAGACGCTTTAGTGTTTGCTTTTTTCACCTTATGCGCATTGGCCTGTTGTGCTTTTTGCTCAGTTTTCGTTGCATATAATTAGGGGTCGCATTAACGACACAAACGGCGTCTAATGCTTCTGTTGGCACTTGTGTTGTGTTCCTTTGTTGTTGCTGCTGCCACCGCTGCCACCGCTGCTACCGCTGCCACTGACTGCAGTTGTTGGCTGTAGTTTGTTTGGCTGCGCGTCAGCTTGCAACAGCAGCCGCCTCAGCAGCAGCAGGAGGAGGAGAAGAAAGTTAAACCTTGCGTTGGCAACTTGATAAAGTCATTTCATAAATGTTTATTTTGGCTTGAGCTGCAATAGGCGAACGCGGTTAGCTGCTTTTAATTTTAATGCTTCCTTCAGCTGTGTGTATTTTGACTATACACCCTTTCACTCGGGTGCTAATGAGTGTACACACCTTCTCCGAATATGCTAATTAAGAAGACAAAGAAGACGCTAAGACGCTTTCAACGCGCCCAAAAATTCAAGAACAATGCGGAAACAATTGTTTGAAGAGTAGAATTAGCAAAAAGAATACTTTGACTAAATGAACATAAATCTTAAGCTGAAATTAACATTATAATGCTCAATGCTTGAGCGTATCCAATGTGCTGCTAAATTATGGTAATCACTCAAAACTCTAAAAGAAAGCAAAAGAGCAAAAAACCAAAAGAAATGCTAAAATGCTAAGAACAAAAAAGAAATATATACTATATAATGTACAAAGAAAAAAAAAAATCACCGCAAAATCAGGCGAATTCCGCACGAGGCAAGCAGCAGCCATCAGCATTTAAAATAAATTCGCTTATGCGGCTGCAAATTAAAATAAACACAATGCGATTAATTAGCTTGGTCTTTGTTTAAGTGCGTCGCATCAGAAAAAATGAGAAGGTAATTATACGAGCAAAATGAGAAATCTCGGTTCGCGTTCGTTCGCTTCTGGTCTTCGAGGGTATTTTTATTTATTAAAATTCTAATGCGCCACCACTCTATCACAGCACTTACATTCAGCAATAAATTAGAATTTAAATTAAAACTTTAATGATAATAAATTAAATCGGCACACCATCGAGCAGCGAGATTTTCCCATTGAATTGGCCATTGGCATTGCCTGGCATGTAGTACACAGGGTACGCGCCCTCGGCGAAGTTCACCGCCGTGCCCTTGTGGCTGCTCATCGCCATGGCGCCTTGCGTCAGCTCGAAGCGGGGCGCCATCTGCACGTCCCTCGGCACGAACACCTGCTGGCTGACCGCTCGCGTATCGGGATACTGGTACGGCTTGCCTGCCGACGTGCTCGAGTAGTACGGCACGATGATCGTCTGTATCGCCGAGTCCTTAATGGGATACGCCTGCGCCACCCACAAGGCACAACTGGCCACAATCAACAGAAGTGTGTAGCTTTGCTTTACGCACTAAAAACAAACAAAAAAAAAAAACAATAAATTCGCTTGAATTTTTGCAATTAAGCGATGAACGTCCTTTTGATATCCTTTTTCACTTTGCTCATGCCACCTCCTCAGAGGAGGTTTTCTTTCATTTCAGTTAATGCACTTAATTACCATTTTGGCTAATCTTTTCTTTTTTTTTTTTTGGCTTTATCCTTGTTTGCCGATACACTCTCACACGCTTCAGACACAGACTCAGAGTAAGACTCAGACTCAGGCTAGGCACTTCAGGTATGTGATTGACAATGCGCACGCGCCTCTGCACCGCCAGACTTGACTAAGTCGAATGGCATATTGGTTAAGCTTTATAACCGCGCAAACAGGTAGCTGCAAAATCTCGCAGCTCGACACTTTTTTTTCGCCGCTGCTGCTGGCGCTGCTGCTGAGGCTGGTGCTGCTGCTGCTGCGGCTTGTTTTACCTTTTTCGTAAGTAAAGCTAAGTTAAGACGTTTAAATAACATTATTGTTTAAGCGTTTTCATGTGACGAACTCTGAACGTTTAGCGCTGAACGTTGAACGCTGTGCGTCGAACGACGCAAAACAAAAGGCTGCCGAGGCAGATGGGACAGTCAGGGCAGCCGGGGGCAGCGATGAAAGACCTACAGTACAAGTGTGTACATGTATACATGTGAGTGACTGAGTGAGTGTGTACGTGTGTGTATGTGTGTGTGTGTGTGTGTGTGTGTGCGTGTGTATGCTCGTCACCCCTGGGGGTGAGGCGAGCCATGAGCCATGATGTGAGCATGATCGATCGCTAAACGCTGCGCGTTGAGTGGCACGCCTGCGGCGCCGCGTTTTACTAGATTTTCTAACTATTTTTATTGATTTATTTAAATTTGTTTTTATTTTTCACACACACAGCGTAAGCACGCATCTGTGTGTGTTACGATAAACATGTCAATTAGTTGCCACTAAGCCATGCAAAGCGCGCGTCGCTGATTTTTACTCACACCACACACCACACCCCACACACCACACACCACACACCTTACACCAGACACCACAATGGCACGAATCAGACGTGAGTCAACAGTCACTTGCTTAGTTATTCTTAGGTCTTGTGGTAGCCGCTGAAATATTTCCAGCCTCTGGTGGATGACGGCGCTGACTTATTTTTGGGTTTGGGTGTTGCCTGCCGCTGCCGCTGCTGCTTCTTCTGCTTCTGCTGCTGCTGCTGCTGCTGCTGCTGCTCGGGGCAGTACTTACTCGCAGAGCAGACGCTTTAGCGCTTTTTACTCTCCATTTCAAAAGCTCAAAGATCATTGACTGACATCTGCCCCGTTGGGTTTTTCACGTTTCTCGTTTCGCGTGTTCCGTCTTGTCTTCATCTTCGGGTTTGGCAGTATGCCAGACTTGCTATGCGAAGTCCACCGCTGGCTGTGCGTGCGCGTCTGCGCGTGCAATTACGTGAATGAAGACACATAATAATAATAATTGTTCAAGTGTACATACACACACACACACACACACATACACATGTATGTAGGTATGGCAAGCGGCAGAGTGGCAGAGACATTCGCATGCCGGCCAGCGGAGCAATGGTCAATTGCACATTGACGTAACATTAAACGTATGAAAGCGTTCGTCTTTGACAGCCGGTAAAATTGGTTGCACAATCATTTCACAGCCACTTGAGCGCAATTCATCAATTTCGGCTGGGCATACCAGGCAGCTCGGACTGAATCGTTTTGGCTTTTGTTTCTCAACTCAATTACACGTAGAAAGTTTTACTTGACATAAAATCCAAAGTCCAGAGTTTGAAGACCTGCTATATTAGAGATTTGCCGATTAGTGCACATCCCTGCTTCCGCCAAACAGGGGACTGTTGCCCGAGTTTCAGTTACCGACATTCACATGATCACGCAGCAACGTTGTCTGGATGGGGGAAGCCCCTTAGTGCAGCACACTGTCGGCATCTGTCTCATAAGTGTACATATGTCTTACAAAAGGCACAGCTACACGGCTGATTTGCTGCGGTTATTCTGTTGACGTGTAGGAATGTGGCGAAGTACGCAACTAGAAGAGAAACTTGAAAATCTGATACTCTTACTTTCACCTCAAAGAGTTTTTGCCTTATATAGACTTGTATCATTGCAGAATGGTTGGCAAAATGATTTTCACTTGGAAAACGAAACTAAAATATTTTATGAATATTTTAACAACAAACAATATCCATTTTCATTGTACAGTACTACCTCGAAAATGTGAACACAACCACAACAACAAATGTGGCCACTTCGGCATATAGACAACGCAAGTAATTATTACATATGCTGAACATTCTCGAGTGCAATGAATGTAATGGTAAATTCCGTTTATTTTTCAAAGCAACAATAAACGAAAAAAAAAAAAACAATTTTAAAGAAATTTTCATCAATCACAAAAAAAAAAATTACAAATTTGTTGTAAAAAATCAAATGCTGATTTCATATATTGTATAATAGTTCATTCAAAAAGTTCATAGGATGACATATAGATGGCGTTAGTAGAATTTTTTCCATATGATTTTTTTTAATAATAACCTTCAAAAGAAAGTTGTTAAAATTTCATGATATTCTACTCATAAGTTTGTGAGTTTTTGTGCGAAGAGTGACACTCCTTTTGTGATTTTCAAAACAATGAATCAAAAACAATTTCGTGCTTTAATTTTAAACTGCTTCTGGATGGGAAAAAATACCATTCAAGCGAAGTACTCGAAATGTATTATAAGAACTCCGCTCAATCAGGAACAATAATAAAACGTTGGTTTGCTGTCTTCAAACATGGTCGTAGAGACACCGATGATGCAGAACACAGTGGACGTCCAAATGAGGCGGAAACATCAGAAACGGTTAAGAAAATCCACAAAATGGTATTGGATGATCGCCGGCTGAAGGTGCGTGAGCTAGGTGAAATTATAGGCATTTCAAAAAGTTCTATACATCGTATATTGACCGAAATTTTGTAGATGAAAGAGCTGTGTGCAAGTTGATCAAAACAATGGCAGAACACATCCACCGTATTCCCCAGATTTGGCTACCAGCGACTACTGGCTGTTCGCAGACCGCAAGGAAATGCTCACCGGTGAGAAATTTTGCCCGAATGAAGAGGCTATCGCTGAAACTGAGGCCTATTTTGAGGCAAAAGATAAATCGTTCTACAAAAGTGGTGATGAAAAGTTGGAAAATCGCTATACTTGTTGTATCGTCGCCCTCGAAGGCACTTATGTTGAATAACAAAATCGAATTTTGTCAAAATTTTGTATTTTTTTCTTACTTATCGTACGGACTTATTGAATGACCTGTTAGAATGTTCGTTATAGCGGGTTTGCGCTGTATGTCTTTATATGTGTGTATCATTAATATTTTGAGACCATAGCCAATTCGCATTTTATGGCGTAGAAGCTTGCTTTGTATGCCGTTTTGACTATATTGTGAGTTAAGTGTCAAAACATATTAGTTCGCCGCAGAAAAGAAAACGAAAAACAACAACAACAATAACAACATTAATGTGTTCTCATTATAGAATTGTATTCAGGCAGCAAATAACAAAACTTTTATTGTTCTCGGTTTTGTCTTGAAGTGTGACCGGTGCTGGGCAAACCGATGACTGTGAGTCATGGAGGCCTGAGCGGGAGCCACCCACGCGAGCGTTGAGATTTCACAGCTTGTTGAACACGAATCGATTAACATGTCATTTAACATATTTGCTTATGAGGTTAACGAAAAAAAAAAAAGAAAAAAAGAAACGGAAAACGATCAAATAAGAAGAAAACAAATAACAAATAACAAATAACAAAATGAGAAATATACAATTTTGAAAAATTTGCAACGAATTTGGGCAGAGCGTCGCAATAAAATGCCGCTGAACTTGTCGAACATGTTACGAAAACAATGGATTGGGTCCGGGTGTTTGCTTTTCTGCGTTGACTCGAAGCTTTCAAATGGCTATTGTTGCTGTTGTTGTTGTTGTTGCTGGGCCTGCAAGCTGTCGGAAACTGGGTCAAATCGAAGTCGACTCTTTGAGGAGCCCACATTTAAACAAGTTTTCGACCCAAATGCGAACATGTGCTTTATTTCTCTTTATTATTTCGTTTTTGAATTTCTTTTTCTGCAAACTTTTTTACTTTTTATTTTTTCACCATTTTTGCTGTTGATTTTTTAATTGCTTTTTTTTTTGATTTGGTTTGTTTTGTTTTGTTTAAGAAAAATGTTAATGAACCGTAACTATTTGTATTTGTTTTTATTTTTTATTTTTTTTTTTATTTGTGCTTTGTTTTGTCTTCTTATCTTCTGCAGAATGAAGTTTGCATGAAGCCCAAAAATAAAAGAAACAAAGCAGATAAGACAATATTTATTATGTTAATTATAAAGTATGGCATTTCTAAGCGGCAACTTATTTAAATAAATATTTATTTTTAGTAATAACTTTTAATGGCGAATGTAGCTACCAGAAATGCTATTAATCAAGCAAGGCAATCCGCTGAAAGAGAAGCATCACTCGGCACATATTTCAATAGCAGATTCACATGTTCATTGCTCATTGCTCGATGCTCATTGTTGGGCAGCGCCTGCTCTCATTGATGTTTGTATTTTCTATTTTCTACTTTGAAGTTAAATAATGTAAGCGGATTTAATGCCACAGCACGCTTCAGACTTGAGACTTCAGTTGCTCGTGTCTCATTAGCGTTCAATAATGTACGAACGCATGTACATACATACTTATACATATATATATATAGAAACAATAATAAAAAAATATAGTATGTGTTTGTGTGTGTGTGTGTGTGGATATAGGGGCATTTGGTATCTGGGGAGGCAGCGGCAGAAGACAGCAATTGACGTTGTCGACGCCATGTCTGAGCTCTGACGTCGCCTTTAAGCCACAGCTAAGCCAAAGCTAAGCCAAAGCCAGGCCAAGCCGAAGCCGAAGCTGAAGCAGAAGCCTTAGCCAGAGTCAAAGTCAAAGTCAAAGCAAGTGCCGCACATTCGTAATGTGGCGATTTGAATAAAAACTCTGAGGTAATAATTATTTTTTTTTTTATTTTTCAAACGATTCGTTGTTGATTCTTTTGTCATTTTTCATCTAAATATTTATAAGTAATGCGAAATAGTGAAATGAGACGCCTCTGAAGTTGATTAAGCAAATCTTTATTAAAAATAATACATAAAGTAAATACTTATGCATATACATACATACATACATACATACAAACATACATGTGTATTAATTAGGAAACAGCAAAACAAACGTAAAAAATAATAAAAAAAAAAAACATTAAAAAAAAGCAGTTATCGTTGTTTTTTGCAACTGTTTTTGTTTAGTGTTTTTTTTTGTTTTTTTGAAGAGGTTTTTGCTAAATACGTGTCACTGTGCGCAGATAAAATTTTTGCGCACAAAAATAACGATTCTGTTTTGCTATGCTGTATCACTAATTCGCATTGAGTGCTCGGCGCTGCGCAGCTCCGTTGAAGAATCATCAACATCATTATCATCTTGAATGCCGTCGCAGCCGTCCTCAGCCGTCCGCAGTCGTCGACGTTTTCGTCTAAATAACAATGAAACAACAGCAAAACAATTCGATTGTTTGTCATCATCACCGGAGATAGATAAAAATATTGACAGACAGACAGAGAGACAGACAGACAGACTGATGGAGATACAGTGAGGCAGAGAGACAGTTAGACAGACAGAGCAATAGCCAGACAGATGAACAGACAGATGGACAGACAGACAGACAGCCATAGAGATCGAGTGGAAGTCAGCGCGCGAGGAACGAATGCTGCGCATAGCAAACCTGGCAGCGAGAACGACATAAAACTTAACACAATAGCTTACAGACCGATCAGTCGTCGTCAGCATTTCACTTTGGTTTGTAGGCAGTAGCCGGCAACAGAACACTTAACACTTAGCCATCAGCCAGCAGCCAGCCACTAGCAGCACTTGCCACACCGTACAGTGCCCATAGTGCCCACAGTGCCCACAGTGCCCACAGTGCCCAGTTCAGTAATTGTAATTGTAATTTGTAATTCGGTTATTGTAAAATTTCTTACAAGTTCCGCGCGCAGACTTTGCGAGTCGTTAATTAATCGTTGAGCGATGTACGGCTGTCGGCGATCATTGGTACGTGTACGCAGCTGAATCAGCGCGTGAACGATCCACGCATCGATTGATCATTACATTGCCACTTTTTTTTTGTTTTTTGTTGTGTCTTGTGTTTTGTAAATATGAAACTGATTTGCTGTTTTGTTTTTTTTTTTTGTTTTGGTTTTATTCTTGTTGTTTTGCATCATTGGCAGTTGGCCGCGTTAGCGTTAATTGTTTGCGTCTGCGCTGCGCCCGCGCCCACGTCGGAGCCAGCCAAGGAGGACGATGCCAAGTTCGTTGTCATCAAAGAGGACATTATACCCGACATTGAGAACACAACGCAGAAGGTGATACGCGTCAATCCGCAGGACTTGCCCTCGAAGGCGGACAACACGGGCAGCACCGACTCAACGCTCTTCAACATACAGACGCTGCGGCCGGTGCACAAGATCTACGTCAATTCGAATGAAATGCGCCGCAAGCGGCCGCCGCCAGCCGACAGCAAGATCGTCGACTCGGCCATCTACCGCCAGATGCCGGCGGACAAGTTCGTGAAGCCGCGGCACACGCGCGAGAAGAAGCCCAAGCAGCTGCACTTCATGTTCGAGCAGCAGGACGCCGAGGGCCTGCCCCTCGCCAAGAGCATGCGCGTGCACATGGCGCCCGGCGCCTATCCCGTCTACTACGCCGTGGCCAAGTCGAACGGCCGCTTCGGCAAGTACCCGATCAAGGGCTTCAGCACGCAGGCCGAGTTCGTCAAGTACCTGCTCAAGAGCAAAGCGCTGCCCGCCGAACGCGTCGCGGCTTTCGTCAGTTGAGCTGCGCACCGCGAGCTGAGCGCGTGCCGCCGCAGCTCCTTTGCCTCCGGTGTGTGTCACTGGAGCCAACGAGGCGTCGAGGACCAGACCGAGTATTTATTCCAATCGATATTTTATTTAATGTAACATAATCCTACCTACTTATGTAAGTGTAAGCTGCGCCAGTGCCAAAATGCAACAAATACATGCTAAAAAACAATTCTGTGCCGCTTCTCTGAGTCAGCGGGGAATTTTATCGCTTGGCATGCGCCGAATCGCTGAATCGCTGTAACGCTGTGTCGCTGTGTCGCTGAATCGGTTCAGGTGATGAGGCACAACGAATTCCCGATTAAATGCGAACTGCGTCATAGTTAGTTCGCTGGGTATTTAGTGGCATTAATTAATTTCCAATTCTGCTCCGTTCTGCTCCGTACTGCTCCGCTCTGTTCTGTTCTGTTCTGTGCGGCTCCGTTCTCGTTGGCGCCAAGAGTTGTGCGCTCGAGAGGTTAAGCACCTCGCCTCTGAGTTATGTATGAATTTTGTTGAGCTGCTAATTGGGTGCAAAATGGAAAATATTCTTCGCTTCTGCTGCTGCTGCTAAGGTTAACGAGTCGCCTCGAGTCGAGTCGAGTCGCGTCTAGTCGAGTCCGATTGAAAGCCCTCGCAGAGTTTATTGCTATGCGCTAATTATACTCATATCATTTAATCCTACTAATGGATTATTTCTGCAAATTCAATATTTCGGCACCAATCTGCGAGCATATATGTACATGCAGCTACATATCTGGTATATACATTGTATATATATAATAAAAGTAAAGATTCTGTATGTGCGTGTGTGCGCAGTTGCCCAGTAGCCGCGTAACTAAACAACTGCCAATGACTGTGTTTTTTTTGTTTGTTGTTGTTTTTTTTTTCTACATATAATACGTATTAAGTGCAAACAACAAGATGCCGGAAATTGTTTTTTTAATATACATTTTGTTTAAACATTGCCAGCTAATTTGAAATGATTTTTTAAGTTTTTTGTTCACACCTTTTTTACAATTGTCGACTGCGCCGTTTAAGCAATTTAATTTTATTTGATGTTTATTTCAAAAAAAAAAAGATAAAAATAAAAAAAAAACATGAGAAAAAAGTTAAGAACATCATAATAATGTATAAAGTTTATTGCGCATAAAATTGTTTGCTTGCTGGTTCGCTTATGTTGCGAAGTTCAGTTAGACGCCCGAGCACAAGGCAAACGTGTTTTTGTAAATATGTGAGCTGCGCACAAGTTCGTTGCTTGAGTCTTTCGTGCTTTGCCCAAACCGTATAAAAATGGGGAAATTAACATTATTGATGTGATTAATTATTATAATATTAACAATCAGCATTTGTAGGCCTTCATTAGCGCAAATGTATTACCCATGTGTTGTACTTTGTGTGTGTGAATCATGTCTCGAGTATTTTTTAAAAATTATTCTCCAAGTGTTTATTATTTTTTGTTTTTTTTTTTTTTTGTTTTTGTTGTTGTGATTCTTCCTCTTATTTTTCCCTATAAGCTGTGGTATGGTGCTTTTTTCGAAATGAAAACTTTTTGTGTTGCATAGCAGTCGCGTATCTGGCAGACAATTATCGGTTTTCAGCAGCATTAGCGTGGATTCGGATTCGAATTGGGATTTTGTAATTGATGTGTTTTATTTTTATTTTTATTATTGTTTTTATTTTGTTTTTATTGTTATGCTTATTTGTTGATTGAAATTAATTTATTTGTTTGATTGATTTGCTCATTAATTGATTTTTATGGCATTGCAAACTTGGCGAAATATGAAAAGACTAATGAGAAGAAGAAGAAGAAGAAGAAGAAAATTACCATTTAATTAAATGTTAATTACACACTTCATGTGTTTCTAATGTGCAGTCGCTGAAGTTCTAGAAGAAAATAAAATTCTTAATGATTTTGGATTTCAATTCCCAACTGAATCCGCAGGCAGCTTCAACTTTTCACCGAAAGTGCCGTCGACAGTGCCGTCAAATTGTGCTCAACAGCTTTGGAACATTCGTTGCTGCATTCGTTCGGTCACAATATTTAACAGCAGTTTTCTGTGCAATAACAACAACAACAACAAACACAATAAAAACAGCTTTTAAAGCCAACTAGTGTATCCTTTTTTATCCTTTGGCTGCCGGTGCACCGGCTGTACGCAATTTTCATTTATTGGCATATTTGCAAAGTTAAAAAAACAAGCAAGAGAAAAATAAAGAAACAAACAAAAACTGAAATGAAACAGGACGAATTATTCCTTCGGAGCTCCTTCTGGCTGCTTTGTTTGTCTGTTTGTTTGTTTGTTTGCTGACTTGTCCGCCGTCGGTTTCCTTGAGCAACCGGAGCTGGCCGGCGGGCAGGGGGAAGGCGGGCAGCACAGCATCGTCAGTAGTTTGGAAACACATTTTCCACTCTATTTATTGCTGGAGTAAATTGAGTTTGTGACAATTTTCGTTTTTGTGCATTTCCGGTATTGCGAGGACGCACTGCCGGCAAACACACGAAAGCCAATTGCAAGAAAAAACAACACAAAACAAAGCCAAATAAAGCACAAAATAAATAAATAAAGTAAAACACAAAAATGTGTGCAATATGCAAAGAAACAAAATCAAAAAAAAAAATAAATAAAAAATAAAAAAAAAAACGAAGCAAATAAAGAAACAAAAGCAACTAAACACAAACTGTAAATCGAATTTAAGCAATACGTTGCAACAACAACAACAACAACACTAACACTAACACTAGCAACAACGACAGCGACAACGACAACGACAACGACATCGATAACAATAGCAACAACAACAAGAACAACAACAAGAACAGTTAGAACAAAAACAAGAAGAAAAATGTTTGGATTTGTTGTAACAAGCTGCGGAGCAGTTCCCAAGGATGTGTTCTTTTGCTTGCTTGCTTTTTTGTATGATGTTGTTGTTGTTGTTGTTTTTGGACAATGTGCAACAACGACATAAAGTTTGCAACATGCTGCAATGAAGTTGAGGTAAAAGTTGTGCAGCGCAAACACAAAAAAGACGCAACTGAGCTGCTGGCCAAGTTGGTCCTGGAAGAAACTTGCTTTGTATAAATTGTACACACGCCATCAAAAAGAAACATGCGCAGCCCAGTGATGGCGGATGCCAGGTGGCGGGTGGCGGGTGGCGGACGGAGGATGGAGAACTAACGAAAAAAATGTTAAACAAGTTTTCATAGTTGCACAAAAGCGATAAAATGGCCAAGCGTCGGTTCGATCACTTGCTGCATGCCAGAAAGTTTATTTATTTAATTTGTTATTAAAGCGCATTGGCTCGGCAACTGAGCATCGCAGCAACGGAGCAACGGAGCAACGCTTATGCTTTTGCTTTTGTTGCTGTTGACTCGTTGCCTTGACACCCCCCGGGCAGCGCCAACGGTCGGTTATTGTGGAAAAAATCAATTGACACAAGAAAATCAGCTTAGCAAGCGAAAAATTCCAATTTCAGCTGGCGCAGCAGCAGCTGGGGGCGGCGCAAAGAAAAACCAAAACCAAAACCAAAGGCAAAAGGCGAAAAGCAAAAACCAAAACCGAACCAAACTCTCAGCATGTTGTCGACGACGATGCACTCGCAGTTGCTTAGCAGACAACAACAACAACAACAACAACAACAACAACAACAACAACGGAAAGATATGCGACAAAGAAAAGCAAAATCAAAAAAACAAATGGAAAAAATTGAAAAAAAAGGAAACGGCAATTGCAGGGGGTAGAAAAAGTTAAATTTTTTCTCGTGTTGTTAGTGGAAACTTTGGAGTAAGTGCATTATTTCCGGCTTTTAAAAACTTCGCTCCATGCGGGTTCCCACTGCAGCGGCGCCAAAGTGCAGCGGCGACCCCCCACTCCTGCCTCTGGGCCCCGTGGGGGGGGGCGAAGCAGGCCGAAGTCTATATTTTGGCATGTTGGCAAAGGCAAAATCTTTTATTTATTGTGCGAATTTATGCCTTTTTTTGTATTTGAGCTCAGCTCAGCTTTCTTTTGCCGCCGAATGTCGCTTGGTTTTTACGTGTAAGTTTGTTGCTTTTCTCTTGCAATATTTTTTGTGGGCCTTTCAAAAGCTTATAACAAATTTTTGAGTAACTTAACAAGTGAAAAGTGTTTCTGCTGCATGCTCCTCGCCTCGTGCTTCTCGCCTCGTGCTGCGTGCTCCGTGCTCCGTGCTGTGTGTTTTGTGTGCAGGCACAACGTGTGGCCCAAACTTTTGCCTTTGCACGCGTGTCTGGCAACTTGGAGGCGCCGCCGCCGTCGCCGCCGCCGCCGCTTTGTGGCGCTGCTGTGTGGGCGCATGGGCTGTGATGAGGCATACGGGAGGGGGTGGTGGGGGATGGTTGGGGGTGTGCAAGTTAAGCTTGGCTGATTTTTTGGCATATTATGTACACGATTTCGCAACGAAAGGCGAGCAGTGCGAAAGTTTTGCAGCATTCATAAAAGTTTTTAGCCATTTTGCAGCCGCCATTGGAGGCTGTCGGACGCTATGTTTGGCCATGAAAGCGTCCGTTCAGTTCGGTTTGGTTCGGTTTGGTTTGGTTTGGTTTGCCTTGGTTGGCTTGGTTTTTAGTAGATTGAAATTTTTGCGTTTAGTTTATCGGCTTGCTTTTGGTTTTCAGTTTTTTTCCCCATACCCCATACTCCATCTCCCAGGCCCCCTTCCCCATTTTTTTTCTTGATTTGCAGCCTTTACTCGACTGGTTTTTGGTATTTTGGCGGCTTGTAATAAATAAGCTTTTTGATAAGTTCGTTTTTGTGGTAAGTTGTTAAAAGGCCACTCGCTCGTTTGCTCATCTCCATCTGTCTGCGAAAGTTCCTCTGCATTTTTCTTGCTTTTGTGTGTGTGTTGGTTTTTTTTTGTCTGTTCGGTTTCTAGTTTGTTGTTTCGTGGCTAAGTGGTTTTCCCAAATAATAATTATTCTAATGCCGCTCGAAATTTTGCCAGCCAATTAACAAATGCCTGCGGCACAATCTGGCATTGCCTCATCGAAAGAAATGGCAACCACACGGGCCGTTTATCCAAAATCGGCGAAACCCATCAACAGAAATCGAACAAACGAACAAGCGAACAGAAATCAAGAAACATTCAAGCAAACATCCGAATTACTCACAAATGCACGAGAACTTTGAAACAACTTTTATATGAGTTTATCCGTAAACAATCGAAGACATCCTTATGTGAGTGTTATGCGAGTACGAATTGATCCTCTGGGGCATTGGCAGTTCGAGGTCGAAGACGCCTATGTGCCTTAGTGGACTGGCAGCGAATCGGAGATGCGTCAGACACTTGGCCAACACCCGCATGTTGCTGCTGCTGTAGCCAACTGTATCCTTAGCAACCATATATCCTTTGTACGTTTACGCTTAACTTTACCTTGCAGTCTGTCGCCTCCGCCTCTGTTTCATGGACACACACACACAGACACACACACACACATACATACACAGACTCGTGCATGCATGTTCATCAAGCAATGCAGGAGGAGTATGTATGCGAAGTCATGTAGAGTCGAGGTTTGCAGGAAGGAGGAGCGAGGGTAATCCCGCTTCGCAGCAAATAAACTCATGAAAATCGTTTTGTAATATTTTTGAAATGTAATAAGCTCAAAGGAAGTGAGCCTCCGGGCCTGGCTTTGCGCATTTTGCAGTTTGCAGTTTGCATTTTGTCGGATCCATGGAAATGAAAATGGAAACGTCGCTTCTGACGGATGCCTGCCACTGTAATTTCTTTACGTTTTATGTCTATTTGTTTCTTTTATTGTTGTTGTTGTTGTTGCTGTTTTTTATTTCTATTTTATTTTGCTTTTTTTTGTTAGGTTTTGTTTTATTAATTGTCTGATTTTGCGCAGGCGAAAGCGCAAAAGGCAGCTCTGCAGCTGTTGCTGCCAAGGCTTTGTCATTTTTATGCATTTTTCTGCGTCCATTTGTTCGTTTGTCGATTTGTCTGTTGTCTCTTTATTGTTGGGCGCGAGGCGCTGAAGGTGCACGCACAAATGAAGATTTCATTTATGAAGCCCAATGCAAAAGCAAAAATAAAAACAGACTATGAAAAAGAATGAACTTGTTTTTATGCATGCAAATGCATTTTTCAAGCTCAGCAAGGCGCGCATTTTTAATTGCATTGCGAAGGGCAACAGCAACAACAGCAGCAACAACAACAACAACAACAGCAACAAGAGCAGCAGCAGCCGAAGCCGAAGCCAGAGCAAAAACAAAGCAACAAAAACAAACAATGAGTGAAAACAAAACAAAACAAAACAAAACAAAAGCAAAAACAAGAACACAACCGTCTAACGTGGCGTATAAGCAACATGGCACAGCAGAGCAGTGCAGAGCAGAGCAGAGCAGAACAGAGGGCACCACAGCGCAGCACTTAAATGAATCAGAGACAAACAACAAACGGACACCTGCGTCATGCAGCCAGCTGCTGATGACGACGACGAGGACGATGACGTTGGCGATGACGTTGACGTTGACGACGGTGGCATTCGGCTTCATTTACTGCAGCAGAAGACGGGGAGAGTCGGACGATGCGGGCGAAGAGGAAGCAGGTGCTGGCTGTGCTGTGTGTGCGGTGTGTGTGTGTGTGTGTGTAAAAACTCGAACGCATAAAGCCAGAAAATGATCGGCATAAAAAACGGAAAGAAATTATAAATCATGGCTTAATTTTCCTGTTTCCGTCTGTTTGCCTCAAATGAGTTCCATTTGTGCTTTAAATTGCCGCGCGCTCGCAGACAAACGAACCTGCAGATATGCACTTAAAAGTGTTCAAGTGAATGCATACACACACACACATACACACACACACACACACACAGTAGTATGGTATAAATGTATTAAAATGTGTATTATTTGTGCATTAAATTGTTATTGTCGTTGTTGCTGTTATTGTTGTTGTTGTCGTATGACAGGTGCAGGTGAAAGCCCTTCCATGTCTACAGTGCGTAAAAAAGTCAACGTCTACGTCGGCATCTGTTGTTTCTTGCTGTGAGTGGCGAAGCATTATAAGTATGCAGTTACTGTGTGTGTGTGTGTGTGTGTGTGTGTGTGTGTGGGTGTACAACACTTGCAGCGCGCAAAAGTATGCTATAAAAAATGCACACAGCGGGCAGACCGCCGACTGCGGTAAATTGTACATTTGTGCGCAATTACATTTGGGGACAGTGGAAGACTCAAATAAATGCATTAAAACATGCCAGTCGGAGTTCGGAGAGTGTCCCGGCAGTCTCCGAAGTGTCAAAGCGAAAGCGAAATTAAGTCTGAGCGAGTGTAAAACTGCGCCGGACTTGTGTGCCACGGCTGGGCGCAGGCATTGCGAAAGTGTAAAAAGGATGTAAAGCATTTCTCGCAAATATGGCAACTTAAATGGTTTTTAAACATTTCAACGTCACCTTTCCATTAAAGGCATCTTCTTACTTTACAGAGCTGTTCTCATCAATTCACAGGACTTCGTAGCCCTCGCAGCAGACACTGAACTGGAGGTTGTGCCAGTCATGCGTTGTCCACTTGCATCGGCTTTGGTCTTGTGTATTTATTTCGTTAACTTTGTTGGGCCTTCGATGTTGCAATACATATATACACATATGTATAAGTATAAAGCAATTTAATTATTTGAAAATATCAATAAAGTTACATTTTTTGTTAGTTAAAATATTTAACATTTTGTTTTTGTTTATTTGTTGTTTTCTGTTTGTTGTATATTGTGTCTGCTCAGCTGAGATTTATGGAAATCACTGAAGCGACAAATTGCACATGTGCTCACGACACAAAGCACGAAATATGCGTCCCTGCATGCGGGAAGGCATATTTGCGTTAAATATTAAAGACCCTTAAGCTGGCCAACATAATCCGGCTATTAATTTCCATGCTATAATTGAAGAAGCAACAGCAGGAGTTGCATAAAAAATATATTTAAATGCAATAAGAGTTAAACATTACAGTAATGCTTGCATCGTGTGTGTATGCATGAGCGAGTGTGTGTGTGTGAGTGTGTGTGTGTGTGTGAGTTTTCAAGAAGTGCAGTAATAAATTTAAAAATGCAAACATTTCATTTCCGTCTGTTACAAACTGTAGACACACTCCAGTACACATGTATTCGCACACACACACATACATACACATACAGATACACATGCACTTTCATGTTGTAGAGATGTACAGTTGATGCATGTATGTATGAGTGTACATGTATATGCCATGTATCAAATGTTACTCGGAGGAGTAAGTGAAGTGCCGGCAGTGCCGCCGACGCCGCCCACAGATGCAATGGCTGCAGAGGGACTGCATGCACCTGCTCATCAAAATTTATGTGTTAATAAACGTCAGCAATGTGTCAGTGCAAAATATCGCAACAATAACAATAACAACACAAAATGACAACAACAACAACAATAACAATAACAAGGAACAGCAAGAAAGAGCCGAGTATTCGAGTATTGGGTATATTTAGCATTTGGAAAACGCCCACGAACATGACAAGGGCGTAGCGGCACACACCACACACACCACAGACACCGCACACACCTCACACACCTCACACACCGCACCTCGCAACTCACTTGCCGTACATGCCGCACAGTCCTTGTCTGGCCTCTGCGTCTGTCGCCTGGCTCGGCCAAATTGAGTTGAGCTGCACTGAGCTGTGTGTCGAAGTGTGTGCAGTTGCCGTGGCAACTGGCTGCCACAAATGCCAGAATGCCAGAATGGCAGAATGCCCGAATGCCCGAATGGCCAAATGTGCGAATGGCCACGTGCAGGTGGGCGATGGGCAGTGGGGAGGTGTGTCATGGCGGCTGGCATGCGTAAAGAAATGATACAGCGTGGGCCCATGCATGGCCGTGCTCACATTTTGTATAAATCGTTTCGTCTTGATTGCTGGCTTAGGCGCAGGCAAGCAAGCAAAAGTCTGCTCTGAACAAATGAAATTATGTAGCTGGGATTTGGCTCTCTTTCACGCATATGCACACGTACACGCACAGATTGCCTTTGTTTGCCGCCACGCCGACCCTTGCACCCTTGGACTCTCCGTCTCTCGGGCTGCTGATGAGATTGTGGATGAGACTGTCGGTCGGTCGGTCAGGAGGCTGTCGGCTATTGTCGGCTGTTGGTTCGACATTAGTAATTCATGCTTTGCACAGCAAAGCTGAAATTCGAATGCAGTTGAAGCCACAAGCAGCGTTGCCAGTTGTCCAGAGCTCGACTCCCACAAGGCACGGCCTAAAAGTATGCAACACCAGAAACACCAGCAAAGCCAGCAACGACAGCAATGGCAGCAACGGCGGGTGTGGCGGCTATGGCAGCTATGGCAGCTTGTGACTGTGGGCATCTGCAGAATTGGCTTCATTTATTTTTGGGATTTTTCTTTCGTTTTCTTTTTTGGTTATTGTTTTTTTTTTTCTTTTTTTTTGTTGTTTTTTACTTGCTGCACAAATTGAAAATTGACCAATCGATAGCAAAAACTTTTAATAGGCATACACTTGCTCTCACACACACACACACACAGTGTCGAGTGGCGGGGGTGTATGAGAAGGGCAAGCGGCAAATCCACTTCAACTCGACTGCAACACTGCAAGGAATGTTCGACACATGCAGCCCGCCTCTGCACCATTCACTTGCACACTCACACACACACACACACACACATTCACCCGCACACTCGCACATTCGCAGTCAGAAATTCAAACATTTTGTGCATTCCCTAGCTGAAATTGCCGTAATATTCTTTCATGCCGCCAGTTCCTCGTGTTCTGCTCGCAAAATTGTCGAACAATGGACATTTGCTGCCATTGTCTGAGCAAAGTTTTGTGTATATCAAAGTAGTTCTTGGCTCCTGCCGCATTATTACGTGTTCTCTTTTTTTTTTTTGGCCTTTTTGTTTTTCGGTTTTTCGTTTTACGTTTTACAAGCAACGAAATTGGCAAATTGAATTAGGTTCTTCTAAGCATCGCTTGGCTTGCTGCAAAATCGTATTAAAGTGCGTAGGCAGACTTGCCGAAGGAGAGCGGGGGAGGGGCAAGAGGGAAATGGAAATAATAAATAGAAGAGAAGTAAGCAAAGAGGAAGGGAATTGTGCTTTCAAGGATTAAGCTTTGTAATTGCTGTTTTATCTTTTATGAGCAAGTAATAATAAAACTGAATAAGACAAAGTTTTCGCATAAATATTTTTTAAATAAAAATTAAAACAATCGGAATGGTTGCTTCCTTTTTGATGTGTACTTCATATAATATTCGGTGACTTTTCAAATTAATTGAAACTCAACAAAGGATACGAGTTCACAGCGCATACAATTTATTCGAACCTCACTGCCAGCCAAGGAGAGCACAAGCAAAAAAAATCCAAATGGCATTTCCGCAAAGTCCTTAACGAAATTTATAGCAGCAGATGCCCATTTCGGCAGCCATTTGCAAAAATTATTATATTTTTAAGTATATGTGTATGTTAGATACATATGTATATAATATATTTGCAATAAATCACTACAATCTGATTATTTCATTTTTCAAACTCTCAATGAAGCAGCTGACAAGTCAGTAAGCCAAAGTAGTTCATCAATTAAATAATGAACGCAGTCCTGTGCTGCGTCGAGCAGGAGAAGTGCAAATCAGGCTTCATGAATCAGGAAAGTACCTCATTAGACCCATTTCTCAATGGATTCAATCAAGTTGATATACAAATCCGGTTACAAAATCCTTAGTAATCCTTAGTAGAAAATCGTTCAATGAGTCAGTCATTGGAAGATTTTTGAGGCATGTGTAAATGAGCGGAAAAGTTCTTGAAAGTTCTTTAAGGTTGTTTATGTTATTTATATTGGCCACATCTGCGTCTAAGAACCCTTGAGTTCCATATTCCTCGAATTCCATAATTCTTCTCTAGTCTCAAGTCACAATTCATACGTTCCTTGCTCAAATAATACGCATATGAGTTTGCTCCATTCATGCATTTAATGTTCGTGTATTCATTGTGGTAAAATCAAAATTTAACTTTCCATACGAGAAGTAAAAAAAAGAAAAAAGAAAAGAGAAACACTCGTCCGTCGCTGCAAAACAAGTTTGCATTTGAATCCTTGTCAATTCAGTATCAATTCAGTATTATGTACGAAAACGATATAACAATTTAATGCAGAGCATAAACTGGGATTAGAACTACGAGTGCGATGATGGCAGGGGGAGTAGGAGAAGGAGTGGACGTGGAAGTGGAGGCGTCTAAGTAGGAGTCGACTGTGTATAATTTTTGTTATTAATTTATGTGCACAGTCTGCTCAGCAAATACAACAATTTAAATGCGAATAATGACATTTTGTGTAGCTTGGTGCTGAGCGGAGGGTTTGGGAGGAGAGACGAGCTCGGCTGTGTGTCTGAAGCCATGTCAACAAACCGATGGCTATTTGTGTGCCAACAATTGACAACTTACCGTTTGTGTGTGTGTGTGTGCATGTGTGTGTATGTGTGTGTAGCCAAGGGGCCAGGGTCAGCGGGTTAGCGGGTTAGGGGTGGAACAGCTAAGCAATTTGTAGAGTAGACACTTTACATGAAGAAATCGAATCGAAGACAATGGCGCATGTGGTATACTCATACACACACACACACTTACACACACACACACAAACACACGCAGTAAATGATTATGACAACTGCATTTGTATGTCAAATGGCGATTGTGCTGTGTGTGTGTGTGTGAGTGTATGTGACAAACTGTAAGTAAACAAATACCTGCACATACGTCTTGCATCTGGTTGGTGGAGTTTATGCAGGTCTAACCACACACACACACACACACACATGCGGAGAGACGACAATACGTGAACATGCCGCAAAACACTTATGAATAATTAAAGAGTCCTTTATGGCTTTTACCTCAACGACAATGACAAATACCCGCACTAACCGATTGCTCACACACACACACACACACACACACATATACACACACACGCACGCATGCAGAGACCTGCGGACACATTGGGACAGATGCCGACACATGGATGGACATTGTTGCTTGATTAAATGCAAACTGGCTCTAAGTACTTGATTGCAGTTGTCGTTATTATTTCGAGTATCTTTGTTGTTGTTGTTGTTGTTGTTGCTGTTGCTGTTGCTGTCGTCGTCGGTGTTCGGTGTTGCTGCTGGTGCTGGTGTCGACGGGCGACAGGTAACTGCCGTTTGAGCCGAGTAGCTGCGTTCGCTTGGCACTTGTGCGGCGCGCGTGTCTCACATGTTGATGCGTCGTGTGCTGTGTGTTGTGTGCTTTGTGTATTGCATTGCATGTGAAATGAATAAAAACCACAGACCGTATTAAAGCGGATGTCCTTCTTTCTTCTCTTGTTTTCTATTTAATGTCTGTCTGTCCGTCTGTCCATCTGTCCGCTTGTCCGTGTGTCGGTCTGTTTGTTTGCTGTTTCATTTTGTTTTACTTGCTTCGGTTCTAATGCATGTAGTCGATTGCCAGTTGTTGTTGTTGTTGCCAGTTGTTGCCAGTTGTTTCTGTTATTATTATTATTGTATTTATGCATGGTGTGTGTCTACGTAGTATTTAGCAGCACATTGATGCCTTCCGGTTGAACGCCGAAACCCCTTTGATTAGGTTTTGTTTATTTCAGCTGCAATATTTGCACCCGACCGACGGACTGCGCGACTGCGGCGACAAAGCTCATGCATGCAAATACAGTGAAACCAAGCGGAGCGCCCCTCTGGCAGCACTCAACTTGGAGTGTTTTGTGTTCGGTTTGTGTGCGCTGTTGAATCACCAATGCGACACTTCCCATTCCGTCATGTTACTCCCTTTTTGAGTTGGGCTAGCTGCCCAAGATCAACGTGTGTGTGGGGGGGAGTTGGGGAACGGAATTGTGTGGGAATCTTTTCATTGCGTGCGTTGATCGCCGAATGACAAAGAAACAGCATAAAGCCAGCTTCACTGTAGTTATTGTGTGCGCATTGTATTCGCCTGCTTTGGAATTAATTGTAAAGGCAGGGTTGTCAACTGTAGCAGAAAATGCCTGGACAAAGCCACAAAGCCAGAGAGGCGCTCGGTTGGGCGGAGCAAATGCAACATAATTCGTGCCAGATGCCCACGGCACGCATGTGTCCATCCCGGAATGAGGCAGCCTGGCGAGTATGCCGTATCAGAATGGAAATGGAAATGGGGATGAGGATGGGGATGAGTATGGAGATGGGGATGGGGATGTTTGCGTTGTGTTTACTTTGTTTGAAGACGTTTTCAGTGCTTTTTATTATTGCGCTCAGAAGCAATGCAGCGACGCTTGACCAAAACCGATTCCTTACGTGTTTCCGCAGCCATTGTTGCCAGGCAAACAAATGTAAACGCTGCGAGCCAGCAAAGATTGCACGACGGCGCAGTAAGGAGTGGGCAGCGTTAGAGACGAAGCAGCAGCACAAGGCTTACGCTGGCAAGAACAATTGTCCTGGAGGAGGAGAGGTGTGTGTGTGTGTGTGTGTGCAAGAAGGAATGCACAGCTCCATTATGGCCAGAGGCAAGGCAGCAGAGACGCAACAGGAGTCGAAGATGCAGTCAGGATGCAGAACGCAGCAGTCGGGTTGCAAGCTGCAGGATGCGCAGCAGGCAGGAAGGCAATATCTGAGTTTATGCATGTGAATATTAAAGCGCCGAGCATGCATAAACACATATCCTTGCCATTGTCTGTGCGAATTAATGAAAACAATCTACTGCCGGAGTGCATCTGCGCCGCTCGTTGCTCGTTGCTCGGTGCTCGGTGCTCGGTGCTCGTTTGTTTCGTTCTATTATGTGTCGGTTTCCTCTCGACTAGCCACAAGTGTAATTTTAAGAATTATTTGCAAATAAAAGAGCACCTCCCTTGCCATACCCGCCAGTCCCTACAACGCCGACAACGCCGACAATGCCGACAATGCCGTCACCGAGTTGCACACGCCGGCCATATCCTCTGGCATATCTGGCATATCCTTGCACAAACGAACATGCACAGTTTGTCTCCTGCGCTGTCTCGTTCTCAGCATTTGTCTACGACCGAAAATTTACTTTACATTTTTGTATGCTTTCGTATTTGCACTCGTCTTTGTCTATAAATTACAAGTATTTTGCAATTCAATTTTCTGCTTTTATGCCAAAATAGAATAGTCGACAAAAAGGACCTAAACAACGAAAAACAGAAACACCACCAGCAGCAGCAGCAGCAGCAGCCGCAGCAGCGCCTCAGACTTTTAACTGTCAGTTGCCAATTAAATTCCTGGCAAAATTGCTGCAGCAGCTTCGTTGCTTCGTTTAAGTTTTGCTTCAATTTTTCCTCGCACTCCAGCTACACTGCGAGAATTATTTATCACATTAGGCACATGCGAGAACATGTCCTTTAAATCGCCTCGTCTCGTGCATTAGTCTGCGCCTTAGAAGGAAAACTGGGATTTATTTAAAATATTGAATATTTCTCTAATGAATTTATGGCTTAATTCGGTTTATTTTTCTTTTCTGCCAAAACACAATTCCTTGAGGTGACTTGAGCTGACGTGCCTCGACTTGAGGTGCCTGGCTTCGCCTTCCAGGCTTCCAGCTTCCTGCCTCCGCATGCGTGCGTCTGAGCGTTGCTTAATTGGTGGCAACGGAAATTGTTATGTTTGCGATAATAATTCGATTGCAAGCGTGTTTTGTGTTCGCCTTTCTTCGTCCTCTTCTGCGGGTGTGCAGTCACCTGCAGTGGATATCCACACTACAACTAAGTTTAACAGCAACCAAAATCCGCATCCGCATCCACATCCGCGTCCATATCCACTTCACATCACATCACATCAGTTGCAGTTGGCGGTTTATACGGTTCGCTGATGCACTTGGTGCATGTATGCCAGCGCGTTAGGCTGGTGCGGAAACGTCCAAGCACTACTAAGCAGCAACTCGACTGTATGCTGATGCAGAAACAGATCATCACCCAGCACAGCAAACTATCGGCAAAGCTTAACTAATTAGTCCGATAAATCATCCAGAACTTGCTGGTCATGCTGGGCATGATCGAGGGTCCTGTGCTCCTGTTCTAAACATCAAATGTTTCGTGTTAAATCGCAGCCAAAGTGAGAAATACTGAAACAAATACGGTTTTTGTGCATTTATGTATTATATTTTCAGTCCACAAAAGATGATCGATCGCTTATGGGTAGAGGGCGGCAAAACTGCAAGTTCGTCCCCGTTGCTGAGTTTCTTCAACCGAAAAATTTTCAGCAGTCAAAAAAATTTCACATCTGCCGATGCAAGCCACTTTTGGTTGTTGATTTTGTTTTTTTTTTCGAACGCTAAACAGAAAAAGCCAAGAATTCGCATCAATGCGACTATTGAGCTGCTGAATCACCCAAACCGTTTTGAGCCATCATCTAAATAGGCACGCACCGTCATCGTCACCCCGCACCGTGCAGCGCACACCAGGCACTAGGGAACAGGCATCAGGCACCAAGCAGCAGGCAGTAGGCGGTAGGCGGTAGGCACCCTTCTGTGAGTCTGCAGTCGGTTCTTTTCGTCACCGTCACTTAGTACTGTGCCTGTGTTTGTTGTTGTTGTTGTTGTTGTAGTTTACTCCTTGTAATCCGATTTCAGCATCGACTAGCGGGTCTGCAAATGCAATTATGGCCATAATTGAAGATTGTTTCCCGCCAGTTGTCGATTGTTGCACGGCAAGCGAAATTTCTGCTTGACGGCAACGCGAAAGCCGCAACAGCGAAAGCGTTAACAGGCCTCAGCAGCAGCAGCAGCAGCAGCAGCAGCATCAAAAGGAGGCAGCATCGAAGGAGGCAGTCGATGTATGAGTATGCCAGGGCCAGCGCATGACTGCGTCCCCCTTCCTTTTGTCCATGGCAAAACCATCAACCATATGGCCACACACACACACACAAACACATACACACACACATACACAAAGAGTTAACCGCCCATCTATCCGATCCGCCTGCTGCGGCTTATATCGTAAATGAGTTAAGTTGGCGTAATTTCTTTCTTTTACGCTGCACCATGTTTTTCTCCTTTTTTAAATTTTTTTTTGTTTTATTTTTTTTTTCGTTCGTTTGTTCTTTTTGTTTTTTTTTTTTTTCAGCGTCATTTCTTTTGGCGCACGGCTACAGCAAAAACAGGC
>JBAMBQ010003033.1:0-54637 GCA_037044495.1 Stegana nigrithorax | reverse complement strand
ATTTATTAATAATATGACAATACATTATTTGTGTTCGTCACAAACTTGGACTGTTTTTGGTTGGTGGTGGAAATTATTCCGCAAGAATTCATATATAAGAAGGGATAACTTGTGTTTTCAAAATAATTGTGAGCAGTGTATGACCAAAGCGCTGTATTTTTGTTTTTCAAGATATTGTTACCAAATTTTGGATTTAGTATTTCTATACAATGTTTAAATCTATATCATGTATATCGGTTTACTGTATTATATAGTTGCCATAAGAATGATCGGTGGGAAAACAACGTTTACTGAGAAAAACTTTTTTATTTATTAAGATATCGTTACCATTGGATTTAATAATTTTAGGTTATATCCAATCATATACATTAATATGAGAAATATCGGTTTACTATAACATATAGCTGCCATAGGAACAATCAAGAAAAACTTTTTTCTCTCTTGAAATAATTATTAGAAAATATTAAAACAATAAACAAAAAACTTTTTGAATTGTGGATTGGGTGCAGGGTATTCTATAGTCGGGTGCGCCCGACCATAGCCCTGCCTTTCTAGTTTTTAAACATTGATATTATTTTCATGGTGTCGAGTATCTTTGTAAAAAATGCAGACAAGTTTGTAGCTAAAAGATGACAACAAGTAGCACCATATGTGTAGATACTTTTAGGCTATATCATTTATTTGCTGTTGTTGTTGTTGTTTTGTTTTTTTTTTTTAACTATTATTCAAAACGCGTTTGAAAATTGAATTGTTTGTCGCCAAGCAAACTCGCAGACAATGCGCACATACATACATATGTGCTGGCTGCATAGTTTGCTGCCATTTTCTATGGGTAATCGGAGTCGAAGTCTGTGTCGGTGTCCGTGCATCGATGACGACAACAACGACGACGACGACGACGACGACGGAGGCATCGCAGACAACCTACTTTGCATTTATTTGCGCGTGCACGCCGTCACCAGCTGCTGGCATGCAATAAAAATTCACAAATGAAGACAGCGCCAGCAGCTGCGCCTGCGACTAAAAGGACGACAAGCGACAGCCAACAGCCAACAGTCGACAGCCGACAAACGGCAGAGGTTCAAACGACAGTTGCATTGCAAACTTGAATATTTCTTTATGTTTACGTATCGTCTCTTGGTTTTCTTCTTTGCTTTGCTTTTTGGCTTGGCTTGGCTTGGCTTGACTTGGCTTGGCGCGGTGCGGCTCGGTCGGTGTGAATATTAAGTAAATTGCATATTGCGAGGCACTCGTGGCTGCACAACTTCATGCTCGCACACAAGTCACCTACATACATGCAAACACGAGTATGTACATGCACACACACACACACACACACACACACACACACATATATGCAAACTTAAATGGAGTATATATGCATCGCGGCGGTTTAGAGTTCGTCAGCATTCAGTTTGTGCATATGTGAGTTTGTAGTTGGGTTATTTTTTGTTTATTTTATATTCATTTTGTTTGTTGCATTTTGCTTCTGTTGTCAGTCACTCGCTTATGAAAATGGCAGATAGCATTGCACTTAAGGCGTGTGACAAATACATTTGTCATGTTGCTTTTCATTTATATTGATTATTTTCTTTTTTACTTTTTTTGCTTTCTGTTGCTGTCTCATTGTCCCGACTTGTGCACTGCTGCGCTGCATGGCCAACGCTGCTCCTGCACTCATAGCAGTCGAGCAGCCAAGCAACACCAAGCACCGAGCACCGAGCACGCAGTGGTTATGTGATCGCGGAGTCCCAACAGCCGTTTCGGTTTATTTGTCACGTACGTGCTTGGCTTGGCTTGGCTTGGCTTCGTTTCTTTAGTCATGTTTTACTAGGGTGTTTTTTTTCTTTCTTTGCGAATTCGCTTTGCATGCGCGCGCTGCACTATTTGGCACACGGCATATTTGTCGGCTACATGACAGACGCTTAACTTCGCGCCGCACAATAGAGTCTGAGTTTTATTCATTTCTTTTGATATGCCAATCAAAAGCGGCTCAGTTTATTTGCAGCCAAATGCTTTTCCTTGCTCAATAGTCAAAATATTACGTTGATGTGCTCAAAGCTGAGCAAAGGACAGCTCATTGTGTTGTTAAACTTCTTTAATTTTTATTAAGGTATGTCCTCATGTCTTCAAGTGTTTCTTGTGCCTACACGTGTTGAAGTTGAACTGCAGCTTCAGCGTAGCTTATTCCCAAAAGTCGGCAATTGTGCAAATATTGCGGAACATTTTGTTTGTCTAATTTGTTTTGGCTTTACTCGTACTTGACCTTACTTTGTTTTTTCTACTTTTATTTACTTTGCACTCATAAAATGAATTTACGGTATTTAAAGCATAAATCAATAGACGTATGAATACTTTTGCGTAATACTGTGTGTGTGTGTGTGTATGTGATGTGTAAAGTGCTGATGTTCATGTCACGGAGTGCATCTGTCGTATGGCAATGCTGTGACCGCGCGTCATTTGCTTGTCAATTATTTGCACGATTCCGTTATCGTTTTTTTGTTTTGTTTTTTTTTTTGTATTTTTGTTCCTTTTGGTTTTTTCTGTTTGTGTCCTTTTCGTCATTTGCATTTGTATCTGGTGCGGGTCCGCTGTGCTGACGAAGTGTCAATTTGTCGTTGGCTTGTTTGCTTGACATTTCATGTTCGTCGTATTTGAACTGCGGTTGACTTTTTGCCACCGAGCCAGCGCATCGCACTTTGCCTGCATGACGTTGTCACTGGCCGGTCATTTTTGCTTTTTCTACGTTGTGATAAGTCGTCAGTCTCTTGTGCAGTTTATTTGCTATTTTTTTTTGTTTGTTTTTTTTTTGTTTGCATTTATTGTCGTCAATTGAGTTAGCATGGCGTATACGCAATTTAAAGTTTTTCGCTTAATTGAAAATTGCAAGTTGGTGCGCAACGGAGCGACCAAGCGACAGAATAGAGCCTCGATGAGGCAGCATCATCATTATCATTAGCATAGAGAAAATTGCGCTTTGAACCGCACAGCAAGAGGATTTCAAGGCTTTTAGACAGCATTAGCCATGTAATTCGATTAAATGCAACTTGAAAATGAGTTAACCCAACCTGGCCTCGCTTGAGTAGCGCAGCGAAGTGCGCACAGCTAATTTCGTTATCCCTATCCGAAAGCAGCATAAGCTGTTACCCTGAGAGGGTATTTAATCTTCAGCATTTTGCCTTTATTATGAAAAGTAATGCTGAGCATGTGCGCGAAATATAACCGTAAACTTATTGCATTACATAAAATAAGCACTTGGAAAATGGCGCATGCAAGCATCAACACGCAGCTAATGCCGACGACATCACGATGATGATGATGATGATGATGATGATGATGATGATGTTGATGATGATGCGCATGCGAATGATATGAATGCTGTGGATGATGATGATGATGATGCGGGCAAGTTGCACGCAACACAACCGCAAGCTGAAATGTGTAAGTAAAATTACACGAGCACACAGCCACAGCCAGCAGCCGGGCATGGGCACCACAGATCCGCGCAGAGCTGCAGCGCCAACAAGACGACAGTCGACAGTCGACAGTCGAGAGTCGAGTCGAGTCGAGAATCGACGCTGAATGCCGAACAGCAGCGTGTGCAGCTAAGCAATGCAATGCAATGAGCAGCTGACTCTCTCAGGGGCCTGCAGGCGACGGCGGCAGTGCGGCAGCTCATTTACAAGCCAAGTTATTGGCTCACCGTGCCGCAGCAGCAGCGGAGCACGATAAATGTGCGCTCATTACTCACGATGCAATGCAAGTCGCTTTGTTGTGCGTCTTTGGCCTTTGGCTTGGTTTGGTTTGGTTTGGTTTGGTTTAGTTCTGTGCTTGTGTGCATCTTGGCTGGCCCAAGACGAAGACGAAAGTGCAGGATTAACTTGGCGCAGGCTATTTGCCAGCCAGCCATATCCTCGAAGCCTTTCCGTCCTAGACATGACAAAGAAATTATGTTGTGTGGCCAAGGCTTGATCTGTTTGTTGCTTGTTGCCCGTTGGCTATTGGCTGCTGCTTGCTTATTTTAGCATGGTTAGCCATTAAAATTGTTAATAAACTTGTATACTTGTTATGGTGCGTACATATTAAATTAACATTTATAGTCGGAGCACGCCGCCTGCCGTGAAACCTTGTTTTATGGCTGTCGTAAATATGCGTAGTCCTCGTGTTGGCAAGCTGTCGGATCGTGCGATCCGGAAAAACTAATTAAATTGCGCATAAAATGCAGATTCTACACAAGCCAAGCCAAGCCAAGCCGAACGCAGGCCAACGTTGGCTGCAATCCTTTACACAAATGTATGAAAGCGCAGATGGATGGATGGATGAATAGATGGATGAATGAATGAATGAATGGATGGATGGGAATGTTTTCTGTTTTGCTTTAGATTCGTCTGCACAAAGCCATTCATTAAGCACTGTATGAGTGTATGAGCTTCAGTCATTCAATCCGTCCGTCCGTCCGTCAGTCTGTAGATGCCTGTATTTGCCCGCACCTGTGGTTGCATTTTAATTGCATAGCATTTAACTAAATTAAAACTGAGCTAAGTGAAACTAATACCTTTCAATTTCTTTCCTGTCTCTTTGCAGTGTCAGCCTCCGATTCAGTGTCAGCATCAGCGCAACAGCGACAAGCATTTCGAGTATTTCTGCACTCACGCACGTAAGTATGCCACATAAAATGTGCCAAAACTTCGACTTTAACTCGTCGCATGAAAATGAAATGAATTGAGAATCGAGAGGAAAGCCAAAGCGTATAAAATGTACCAATTTCTCACATAAATTAAATCAGTGCATCAATGATTCAGTATACGTTGCCTGATTGTGCACAATATATAATTCAGTCACGACATGGACTACACTACTAGGACACACACACACACACACATACACACACACACACACACATACACACACATACACAAACACAGAGCATCGAAATCAGAATCAGAATCAGTGTCGAAGTCAGAGAAATGTAGACGATGTGCAGACGAAGCAGAGAGAAACGGCTACAAAGTCGTTTATGCACATCCGTGTACACTCGCAGGAGATGCGCTGGTGTAGACAAGCCGAGGCAAGCACATTTTAATGCCAATCGTCAATTCCACAGGAGCTACGTGATTTAATTTTTAAGCCATTTGCGAAGCAGTGCGCTGACATTTCTCTATTGTGCCCCACGCCTGCCAGCCAGGCAGTCAGGCAGTCAGGCTGTCGGGCAGTCAGGCAGGACGTGCAGACTTGCGCTGACGCAATCCGATATCGCCCGAAAATACGAAAAAAAGTACGAAAATGCGAAAGTGCGACTATGCGATGTCGGCCATGTAAAACAAATTTCATTTTTTTATACATTTTCTTTGCTCTGTTCAAATTCCCCTTATTCTTCTTATTCTCGTTGTTGTTGTTCTTGTTGTTGTTATTGTTGTAGTTGTAGTTGTTGGCGGCGGTTAACTAAGGCTGCCTGCGTTGCTGTCATGCGCCTAAAATATTCGCACAATGCCGCAGCATCGCCGAAAAAAAAAAATCAATAACTCAAATTTTTTCTCCCTGTTGGCATTCAGCTGAAATTGTTGTTTGTGATATTTTCTTTCTTTTTTGTTTGTTTTGGTTTTCTTTTATTTTTAAAATTTTTGTTTTGTTTTATTAAATTTTATTTTTTTTTCGGTTTGTTTTTTATTATATTACGTTGCTGCTCACATTTTGGTGTAATCAAGCGTAAAAACAAGTTTTCCACTTAGCACGTCGAAAACATTTCCTGTGTGTATATTTTTTTTTTTTATTTATTTTATTTTATTTTTTTATTTTTTATTTTTTGTATATATGTATGTATGTACGTGCATACATATTTCCATATGTATATATGTATGTATGTATGTTTAAACGACAACGTAATTGTGTGTGTACTTTGGGCCAGCGCAATTATGTTTTAAATGAAATAAAAATAAATACAGAGAAATAATTAAAATACATTTTCAGTTATGCCTTCTTATGGCATCAGAGTTTGGCTTTTCATAATAAACTGAAAAAAAAAAAAAAACAAAAATACAAAACCAAACATTTGAAATTCATTTTAAGGCAAAAACCAAATGCACATTAGCTTCTTGTATGGTGCGTTGCTTGTGACAACGTAAACCAACAAAAACAACAAGAACAGAAATGAAAAAACAACAACATCACAGCATTTAAGTAAACATGTACGAAGATAACCTACAAACGCATGTGACTTTATGAATTTAAAAAGAGCGTCAGTCGCAGCAAAGGGACTGCTGCAGAAAGAGAGTCAGAGAGCGCGCGAGAGTGAGAGAGGAAGGCATTTGCGTGTGGCAAACGTAAAACACGCGCTTACACAATCCACTCCTATATATTCGAATATAAGGTTTTATTTTTTGTTGCTTGTTGTTATTTATTGTTGTTGTTGTTGTTGTTGTTGTCGTTCGTTTGTTTGCGTCTGCCATTGCGGCTATGTGTGCGAGTATTCACTTTGACATTTGCCATGCACAAAGCATAATCATATTTCGTGACGCATATAAATTCTTGAAAATTTCGCAGGCACGCCTCACACACGTCCGTTTGGCAGCATTAAGTTCTTTACTTTATTACGCATAAGCCCCGTTTGCCGATGCTGATCCTGATGCTCTTCTTGTTCCCGTTGCTATTGCTTGTACTGCCTGCCTCCGTCCCCCTGGCCCGCCATTCATCCATCCATCCGTTCGCTTGTCTATACGACTCTGAGCATGTTCATAAATTTTTCAGCATTTGTCGTTCTGCCTTATCCTTAAGCACTGAATAAGTTCTGTTGGGCATCCATTTCGAAAAACGTCTTTTGTCAAATGAATTACGCGAACTTAATAGTCACGCCAGGCTGTCTGCACGTACAGTGGCACTCAGCTTGTTTGGATCAGTGGCTGCTTGCAAATAATTCGCTGTTCTTTTGTCTTTTTTTTTTAAAAATACTTTCACATAATATATGTTTGCAAATTATATTTTCCTGTATATCATATCACAACTTTGCTGTCAGACTTGAAATACATATGCCTTTCCGTTGAGGGTCATGGGCAAGCATTGTTGTCGATTATTCTGTTGTCTATGGGCAAAGGCAACAGACCATCGATAATCGCACCGAGTCGCAGCAGCAAAGGCACACTTAGAAGGGCATAGCTGAAGCATACAGTGTTCTGTGCTTTCCTTTTTTATATGGGTGCATGCGTGAATGAGTAGGAATCAGTTTCCTTATTTGTTTCGGCATTATTCGATTTATTTTAATTAACTCACATTAACATCAGCTGATCTTGTCTTGGCAGCGTCATCATGTGGAGTAACTTCCAAATGAGTCAGTACTGCATAAACTTGAATTTCTGTTGTGGGTCATTGACTTGATAAAATTAAAAATTTTAGTTTCTATTCAGTCTAGCAGCCTCCTTAAAGAAATGTTCTTAAAGTCTGACTTTTTGTCTGTCCCATGATTTGCGCCATCAACTGCAAAGCTGCCGACGTACAAACTCAGAAGTAGATTATGTTGTCGCAGTGCAGAGCTAGCTTAGTTCATGCAAACTGTGTTTCACTGTACATACGTGGCGCAAAGTACATAACGAGGCGCGTATATTTGTCGTTATGGCAGGCGTTCATAAGCTTTGCCAGTTAAGCGTTTCATAATCAATCAAAATTAAGCAGACGCAGCGTATTGCCAAGCCACAACTAACTGAGAAATAGAAGATATCGTTATAATAAAATAATAATAAAATACATACATATATATGTGAGGAAATCAATTGACATGGCCTTAGAGAGACTTGAGTTCGCTTTGTTCCATATTTAATGGCTTTAACCCGAATCTGCTTTGAAAGTTGCTTAAGCTGTTTGCAGTTTGCCTACAGCTTATGATGCGCACGCCTTCGTCTTTGCCATTTGCCATTCGCCATTCACCATTTGCCCAACGCCATTTGCCCAACGCCATTCGCCCTCTCGCTCACTCAGGCAAGCTCAGTCGGCACCTTACTTATGCGCTGCTTCAGTTAGTCAGTTGTTTTTGCTTGCCTACGCGAAGGCGCAACTTCATACATCAAAGCCACCACAGAAATACTTAAGTAACCAGCTTTTTTGTTAAGTGTGCGCACACACACACACACACACGCATAAGTACAAATCTATGTATGTATGTATATATGGTATATAAATGTCATGCATAGCATAGGCAAGGGCTTTTGTTTTTTTGCATAGGAGTATCTGCGCAAATGCCCACGCAAATGAAATCGCTGCGCCCTGGTTCGCAGTGTGGCCAACAAATTGCCACAATTTAATGCCTGACTCGTTGTTCACTCTGCTCAATTCTGCTTCACTTGGCTGTGGCTCTGCTTCGGCTGCGACTGCCGCTGCGGCCGTGGGTGCGCTGATGAGAGTGCGGATGCGGCTGCGGAGTCTTTATACTTGGGTCATATGCGCAAAAAAAAAAAAAAAAACATTACTTTCGAACTACTGACCGAGTTCTTCTTGTTGCGTTGGTTTCATTTATTTCCTTTCCATATGACATTTTCTTTTTGCTTTCGGAAACTGTTTTCTATTTCGAGTGTAAAATCGGCTTTCAATGTTTGGCATAATTTCTTCTAAGTGCAAGCAGCACATAAGTGATGGCAAACGGGGAGGGGGCCGGGGCATCAAATCTGCCTGCCTGCCTGCCTGCCTGACTGAGTTTTAAATGTTTTCTATGTCAGTTGCGTTGAGGCAAGAACAGAAGAACGTTATAAATGGAAATATGTTTAGAGAACTCAGTCGCATGCTTCTGCTTTCTGCTTTTGCGCTTTTGTGCCATTGCTTCCCACTCGAGTTTGCCTACGTTAACATGTATGTATGTACGAGTATGTACATATGCATATGCATATCCAACCATATACAATAAATCTATATACATTGCTATATATATATGTATGTATATATGTATGTATGTATATAATTATATATGCATGCTCATTTATGCAAAACTTGTGAGCTGCAGACTTCGCAATAGAAGAGCTGCTTTCTGAAATGTAGCAATTTCCTTGCGTTTGCAGATTGTGGTGTTGTTGTTGTTGTTGTTGTCGGGGCTTTTCTCTTGCGGCTGTCGAATGCGTGCAGACGGCATCGCTTTGTCTTGCCCGTCTGTGCAATCGCATATTTCGAAAATATTTGCAAAAATTCTTGACGTGACCCAGACTTGCATGCCATTGTGCTGCTGCTGCCTGCTTGCAGGTGTTGGCTTCAGGATTTCACTGCATTGCTGAATTTTCCGAATGTCTACTTTAAGTCTTAACAAGCAAACAAACAAAACCTGCCATGCCTTGGCATCGAAAGCTGTGCATATTCGATTAAACGCAAATCGATGCCTGTCTATGCGAAACAATCCAATTCCATGCAGCCGACAGAGCAAAGTTCATCTAATGCGCATATCGACATGAGTACGGAGTAGATTTGCATTTGTCCTGAGAAGTAACAGGTTTTGCAGGCATAAAATTAAAAACAAGCAGCCAAGAATTCAACGTCTACGTACTTAACAAACTCACTTGGCAACTTGCTTTCATTTTACTAAGGACTTTTGCAAGTCTCCTTTATTAGGGCACCCAGTCGCTGTTGATCTGCTGCATAATGCTAACTCAATTTGTTCTCCCGAAACGTCTATCTGCTGCTTCGTCTTCCCTAAAATATCCAACTAAGCAGGTTAGTTGTGGTCCTGCCATATAAAGTTATTCCTATTCGTGTTGCTACTCTTGTTGATGAGTTTCTTGCTCCCAACGCGGTTATGTCATGTAAAGCTGCAGCATTTTAGTGAAACAAACCCGCAAACCCTGAAATCTTCGGTATAGTTTTGTGAAAAGTTAGTTTATGCATTTCTTTTCTTTTTTTTTTTTGTTTTAGTTTTAAGTGCTGAATATTCGTTTCCCTTTGAGAGTCAGGATTTCGCATTACTACATTAGCGATCAAATAAAGAAATGAGTATGATATAACTTCTTGTAAACATTGGAATCTATACTCAACTATATAAACTGAGTTCAATATATATTTGATTGTTGTACTACAGTAAAACAAGTTTACATGGATCGTATAAAAAAAAAAAAAAAAAAAGAAGCAATGAAACATTCCTTATGGGCTGTGTATACATCATTCCT
Source organism: Stegana nigrithorax (assembly GCA_037044495.1). NCBI lineage: Eukaryota > Metazoa > Arthropoda > Insecta > Diptera > Drosophilidae > Stegana > Stegana nigrithorax. The sequence continues at coordinate 44,510 of JBAMBQ010003033.1, read as the reverse complement.
ATGGACAGCTACAATAGGTCACTAGCTTAGTAGACTGCAATGCAAGCCCCGTTGATTATTAAAGCATTCATCCGAAGAACATGATGATGGGTTAAATTCTTGGTAGGCCGCTTAATGTGAACTGCCTGAATTGTTACGTAAGAATTTCAGTTACGTGGCAACGTCGATGAATACACCTGACTTCGCTTGCTGCTAAGGCGATTTTATGCTTTCCTTTATTATTTTGTCTATTGAAGGACGTGTAAGCAATACTGAGGACTTTTATGTGTGTCGTAGAGAAAATAATGCGCTTTGCCAGCACAACAATAAAAAAAAATGTTGCTAACCATAAAAACAACAAACAACATTAAGAAAGCACATACACATTGCTAAAGTGCACATGATGTGTGTGTGTGTGGGTGTGTGTGGGTGTATGTTTGTGGGTGTATGTGTGTGGGTGTGTTATTTACGTATGTTGGCTTCCTACGGTTGGCGTCTGCCGTTCGTTCGGGTATGACATCTTAAGTGCATTTATTATAGCTTCTTCGTTACCCCTGGCAGCACACACTTAAGACACACGTCGTTGTTATCCTTGTTGTCCTTGTTGCCGTTGTTGCCGTTGTTGCCGTTGTGTTGTTATCGCTAAGACCCTAAGACAGCAGCAGCAGCAGCAGTTGGAGAGACAACATTTATAGCTTGTTGCATCGCCTTGGCTTGCAACAATTTGCCACACACATACCCACACACACACACACCCACACACACACACCCACACACACACACCCTACATCAGCCAACCAAGCAAGTCACAGGACAGTAGCAACCGCGGCTCAGTGTGTGTGTGTGGGTATGTGAGTGTGTGGGTGTGTGCAGGTATGCATCCGTGCATATATGCCATATGTATACAAAATCGCACTCGGCCTTCGGCATGCCATAAACCCCCCTTCCCCTCCACCACCCGGCCGTTTGCCATTCCCCACGTTACCCCGCTACTCTTTCGCCTGCAGCATGGCATTTTTATTAATTTCTGCGCACTTACACGGGCTGGCTGCATGGCAACGTATTTATCTGCCACCGTGCAATTTATTTATTTTGCAGTTTTTAATCTTTAACCGTATGCCCCCCTTCCCCCCAGCCGCAACGTAAATACTGTCATGCATATACTCCCATGTACAGACATACATACATAGTCACATATACATATATACATACGATACCATATCATATACTCGTATACATATGTGTATGATCTACGTCATGCTATATGCCACATGCCACATGCCACATGCCTCATGCTTTCATGTGCTTATGTCTCGTGTTCTTGTGACGTGGCATTGCATTTAAATTCACTTGGCCACAAGTTGTTACAATTTTCATACATATCAGATGTTGATTTTTTATTTTTGTGTGTTTGTTTTGTGTTTTGTGTTTTTTTTTTTTTTCTTTCGATTTTATTTATATTTATTTATTATTTTCTTTTATGCTCTTTATTTTGCTGTCACAGAACTCCAAGTGATCCGAAATGCATTAACTTTTGTGGCAGACCGTACAAAATTAAATTTTCTTGCACATACGCAGCGTGTGACGTGCAACATTTTCCTTATGCTTTTTACGCTTTTCTTCGGACGAAAAGTTACACTCATGTGTGTATGTGTGTGTGTGTGTGCAGTTGTCTGCCAGCTGGGCTTGGCATGTTTGCCTCCGTGCCGGCTCCCCATGCCATGCAGCTCCTTTGGCAGGCTTCTTTGCTTGCTTTGTGTTGTTCGCCCGTCACCGCCAGATACGCACTGCACAGTTGAGCATTTCTTATGCCATTTACCATTGCTATTTGCGTTTCATATTTTCACTGTTCTGCCCGCTTGCCTTTTTCCCCCTTCTTTTTTTATTTGTGTATTTCATTTATTTATTTATTTTTTCGTCAGTTTTTTTTTTTGCAGTCTCTTCCTGTTTGCGATTTCATATCAAACAATGAGAAGCTTTTTAAGTCATGCTTGCCTTGCGCACGTTTCCTTTGAATGTGAATTATTTTGCAGCATTTAGATTTGCGTCGGTTCCTGCTCCTGTGCACACAGCAAAGGCAAAGCCAACAAAATGCATAGCAATTCGATTTTGTGCATAAAGTGCGAGCACGCAGAGTTTATTGCATATTGGGTTAAAAGCATTTTCAAATTAAAAGCCACAAAACAATGCAAAAATACACAAAATGAAAAAAACAAAACCTGACATCAACACAAATAAATAAATGAATACGCTAATAAAACAATTAAAGAGAAAATGCCAACGGATTGAAAAATATTAATTACACTTGACCATTAACCGCAGATTTTGTCACACCGCAGCACCGCAAAAGTGCTAACTCAACACTGCTGACACACACACACACACATACACACACACACACATACCTAGACAGACAGACAGACACACTGCTGACCATGGCCAATAGAAAACTTATTAAAATCGGAAATCGGAAATCTGAAATCCGAAATCTGTGCGCGAGCAAACAAAAACAAAACGCAAAAGGCAAAAAAAAAAAAAAAACAATTTCTGACGCTCTTTGACGCATTTCACATGGCTGCCGCAGGCCAAGGCTGTGGCGCCATTTCGCATGCACTTCTGTCGTGCCACGGTATTCGGCCAAGTGCGCTCCGCAGAGCAGAAGGCAAAAAACAAAATGCGAAGTCATGTGCTTAACAAACATTTGTATTCATTTTGTGCGCTTAACAAAATGAAAACAGCGAAACGCATGTTCAAATAAACAGGTACATGAGCGAGGCTCAGCAACGTCGCTAACGTGGCTAAGTTGGCCCGAAAAATACGAAAAACGAAACGGAAAACGATGAAAAAAAAAAAAAAATAAATAAAAGGCAGCAAAGGCAGCAAAGGCAAAAGAAAATAAGAATTACGCATGGAAGCTGCATGGAAGTTATTATCTGCGTCAGTTGTACGCAAACACGTACGACAATCGTGACTCTGCGCAATAAAATCCTATTAGGGCACTTTGCAAAATGAATGCCACATGGCCAAGCCAAGCCAGCAGCCAGGAACAAGGAGCAGCAGCAAACCGGAAGCAACAACAGCTGGTACACACACACACACACACACACACGCAAGCAGCCCATGATGATGATGCTGCAAATGTGGCAAAGACATACTCAAACACACACACACACACACACACACACACATGCACACATACGGATACGAATAGAGAGACACAGCGTGTTAATATATTTATAATATGGATTGCCCTAATAAAAATATTATGTATACGCCGCATTGTCTGCGGACGGACGACGTGCGCTCCGTGGAAAGGCAGCCAGTGGCAGTGCGAAAATAACCGCGTGTAGCTATTAATAAAATATCATTACTTCCGGCATTAAGCTGCGCACACACTTGTCGTCGCCATCCTCCAACCGCCAGCCGCCATCCGCTGCCATGTGACTGCCACAGGGCTGCCCAACATGCCCCTGGGCATTAAGTGCGAAGAAACGTTTTAAAGTGTCCGTTTAATGAGCATAAGCGTAAAACTTAAAAACAAAAACAAAACAACAAACAAAAAAAAATAGAAAAAACGAAACCCTTAATCTTGATCATAATAATAAAATCAAATGAAATAAATGCAATAAAGTGAAATTAAAATAAAAATAAAATCAAATAAATGCAATGAAATGGCTTAGCAAACTTTGCCGAATGTTGCTTTCAACGCGATTGCTGTTCCACCTTTTTGTTGTTTTTGTTTTTGTTTTATTTTTTTCCCCTTTGGTTTTTCTTGTTGTTGTTGTTGTTGTTGTTGTTGTTAGACTTTTGCTTAACGCTTGCCATGTTATAATCTGCGACAAAATAGATAATCGTCTTGGAATGCTGACACAAATGACTATTTACGCTTGTTCGCCTTCCTCTTATTTTTTTTTTGCCATTATATTGCGCTTCTCTCAGTTCTTCTTCTTCTTCTTCTTCTGCTTGTACTTTTTTCACTGTGCAGCTTTGCACGCTTTTCCCGAGTTCTCGCCTTTATGCGAAAGTGTCGCGTTAAATTTACTAAACAATATAATGCGCTTAGCATGTTCAGTCCACCCACGTGACTCTGCTGGCCTCCTTTTCCTCCTACTCCTCGTCGTCGTCCTCCTACTCATACTGCTACTCCTCCTCCTATTCTATGTTTACTGTGCCCTGTTTTGTATTGTGTGCTGTGTGCTGTGTGCTGTGTGCGCCGGCAAAGTTGTGCAATTTATGCAATTTCTTTGCGTTTAGTTGGGCTTAACGTCGCAAGTTTCTCGCATTATTTAGCTGCATGAGGCAAACTTATTTGAGACATTTTCTAAACATGATTGTCAATTGGAGAGCACAATGTTAAGCTTCATTTAACTTTTACTGATACTCGCATTCATATTCTAAATGTACCATTGACCGCATTCAAGCGTCAACAGAATCAAATCGAACCAAGCCCAATCGATTTGCACTCAACTGAACCCAGCACTGACAGGCAAACACTTCAAGTTCCCCCATCCACAGCAGCTGTGCTGTGAGCCACTAAGCAGAATCATATGCGATGTGGGTATATACAAACATACATATGTATATCGTACATACATAAATGACTGACTATACGAGGGGAGTAGGGTGCGAGCGTATGTGTGTGTCAGTGTGTGTATGTGTGTGCTGGTTCTTAATGCATACAACTACGAGTGAGGAAATTGTGGAGGACATGACAACATAAAAGCGGAAAAATGCAGAATATGATTATAAACACACACACACACACACAAACACAAACACACACACACACACACACAGAGACATGCACGCAAACATGCTTGTGTCCAACGAGCATTTGCATGCAAGTCTTGAGGAAGATCAATAAAGATATTTTCAACTATTCCGCACTGTGTTGGCACAACAGAAGCACAAACTTTGCCGTCACAGCGAATTCATTGGGCCAACGGGGTGGAGCGGCATGCAGCCAAGCAAGCATTGCCTACGTCTGAATAGGCTGCTGATGCCTGATGATAGACAATGGGCATTGATAGACTCGAGGCATAAGCTTGGCAATGAAAGCCTCAGATACGAAACGAAAATAAATGTTTACGTTCAACAGGCAAAACTTTTAACAATAACAAACATAGACAAGCACATGTGTATATGCCATAGTATGCATCCGTGTGTGTGTGTGTGTGTATGTGTGTGTGTACAAGGAATTTGCAGGCGGACTAGGCAAGTACACAAATTAAATAACAAATTTAGCAGAGAGGAGACTGTAGCACGCATACGGAACAGAAGTTGTCAACCTAAACCGTGTTCGTGTTCGTGTTCGTGTTCGCATGTTCCAATAGGAGCCAAGCTGGCTGTCGCAGATGAACGGAAACCGATAAGCATTTGCGTAGGACTGCAGCATCTCCGCTGCATACACTTTGCTCACTACACTCCCGCCACTCCCTCCTCCACACTACACTCTACTACTCAGTCTCCGGCTAAGCTGCGTCAAAGACGAACGAAGAAAAGTTTTTGAAAAAGGTGTGAAAAGCGTTTTTCCATTTTTGCATTTTTCCTGTCGCCGCAGTTGCCATTTGGCAACATTGTCAATTTAATGGGCGCTTCGGCAGTTGCTAGTTGGCAGTTGGCAGTTGACAGTTGGCAAGTCGCAGCGCGTGCGACATGTTGCATGTAAAGCATTCCAAAACTTACTTCCTTCCTCTTCATCCTCCTCCCATCCATTGATGGCAGTGCCTTTGTGAAAGTTGCACTCAGAGTCGTATATTGGCTGTTATTGGTAATGAAATTGAAAAACGATGTGCACACGTCTTTCACGTATGCCACGGCGGCAATATAACGCATGCCCGCATTCTCCGCACTCTTCCGCACACTTCCCGCAGCTGCTCGACTGCAAATTGTATGGAAAAAGACTTGTTCATACCGTTCATTTGGCTGGCAATAATGGATATTGCCTGCCACTGCCGCACCAGCACAGCAACAGAAAACAGAAACAGAAACAGAAAGTTTATTGCACTTTGGCTCTCTCGAGATGAATGAACTCGTTCCCACATATTCCGACATGCGCCAACGATTGATAACTTTTTTCCACTATACAATTCACACTCATGCACAGCAGACAGTTCGGACACTACTCTGCGTGTCCCTGTGTGCGTGTGTGTGTGCGTGTGTATCTTTGTGGGTGTCAGTGTATCCGGGTGTCCTTTCTCCAAAGCCTATTTCTATGTTTAATAAAACGACCCACTGAAAAAACTCAAGCTTCAATAGTTGGCCATTTTATGTTCTGTGCTTTTGCGTTGCCTGTTGTTGGGTGTTTTTTCTTTTTTTTTTGCTTTGTTTTGTATTTTTTTTTATTTTTATTTTTATTTTTTTTTTTTTTTTTATTTTGTAAAGTTTTACGACAAACTTGTTTGACATTTATGTCACTTGGGTAGTAACATGATGAAGTTTTATTAGCCAAAGTTTGTTCGGAAACAAATGGGGGGGCGAAAAAAAAGGATCCTTTTAAAAGTTAAATTTTATGGGTTTTTATTTGGCATGCATTGAGCTGCTAACTGTCATGATCTACCTACCTAGATGTCATATCACATGACATCTGCAAACATGAAACCACCTTTGAGCAGTTGCAGTTCTCAGTCGCCTCATTTAGTTGGCATCTGTGCAATTGACCGGCGACTAACCACATGTGCATGCAGCATGGCAACGCTTGACACATGACTTTGTCTGAATATCATTGGCAGACTTCACAGTGCCCACAGTGCGCACAGTGCACACAATGCACAGTGGTGTCCAGTGCCTGGTGCCTGGTGCCTGATGCCTGATGCCGGATGCCTGATGCATTAAATGCACGCAGACAATGTCCAAAGTAGCTCTCCCTCCCCCCGCATGCAGTGACAGCGACAGAGTTAGCCACAGAGTTGGAGGCAAAGATGGGAGTAAGCCAAATGGCAGGGAGACGGAGAGCGACATGGGTTCATTGCTTTGCCAGTCATTGTATCGCACTTGCGTGGGACAGTAAACTTGCGCTGCAAGATGCAATCAATCGTAACAAATCTCGTTGCCTTTGTGCGAATGCACACACACACACATACACACACGAACAGAGTGTACACATGCATTTGAATGTACGAGTGTTTAAAATAAAGTTGGATATAAATTGAAGTTGTCAATAGTTGTCAGCAGCCGACAGCATTCAACGGGATTGATCCAGGCACGTCCTGCAGGACTGCAGCAATCATTGCTGTGCATCATCTGCTGCTGCTGCTGCTGCTACTGCAGCTGAGGCCATATTCGCTGTATCGCTTCTATTGCAGCAGCAGCAGCGTCTGTCACTCTGTCGCCCATTGTCTGCAAGCGTGAAATCCTTTCTGATGGATCCTCTTATGTCAAAATGACATTACGGCGCATTGTGGCATACAAGTTTTGTATGCAATCATGCTTTGATTTATCTGACAATGGCGCATATGCTTCCTGCTACAAACGAAAAAAAAAAAAAATTTTAATATATATACAGAAAAAGGAAACATAAACAGCAACAGTCAAAATATTATTTTATTCCATTTCCAAATGCTGCGGCATGTTATGGCTGAGCTTAATCCATAAAATTGTGGTGTCACTATGTTGGGATACGCTAATCTCTGTAGCCGCCCAATTGATCTCAATGAAATTTTGTGGATGTCTAGGGTTGGTTCCAACTTAAAATATAGTATACTTTTTATTAAAATCGATTAGTAAATACGTCCGTAATAGTTTAATTTGTATATCTGTAATCACAGCTTAGACATTTCGTTATACAACAACAACAGAAATTGCACTAAATTGTTGTAATTATACTCACAAAAAATATTGCTTATGCTCTTTTCTTACGCATTGAGCATTGATTACGTTCTTTTGCTTGCGCTCAGAGTTGACAGCGAGTTTGCCATGACCAAACAAAAGTTTCTACCAACTGATCCGAAAGATTGTACCAAAACTGTTCCATGCTTTGAAATTTGAAGCATTTGTGGCAGGGCAACGTCTGCCAGGGTTTACTAATATTATATATGACATCGTTTTTGCTTCAGTCGATTTGAACTTCTTCTTCGTGCTCTTGCACTCCTACGAACAATTCAGTGCTGTGGTGAGCTAATTAATATTGCATGGTATGCTCACATATGCATATGCACCTCCAGTCGCCTCCCCTCGCCAACTCTCTGCCTTTCACAGTTTAAACAAAATCCAACGGAGTGTTTGCGAGTTCGTAAATAAGACATAAGCAGAAGCTCGCATACTTGACCTTCCACAAACTTGAACTGAAACTAACTTGAGCCAGTTTGTCTATCCACTGACCTCCTTATGAACTGCACAAAAGCAAAATGTTCTATAACATGGTCAACATTTGCCGTTAAGGTCCCGTTACTTAAGTGTGTATTTATGCCGCTGGTGTTGTCTTGAGTGGTGTGGAGTCTTTTGAAAATCTTTTTTTACAACGGCACGTAGAAATATAAAAATAAATAATTACAAAAAAATACAAAAAACAAAAAAAAATCAGTTATAGTCTACACTTCTGATAAGTCACATGCCAGTCTCCGAGTACCGAATGTATATATAAAGGATGATTTTTTAAGCGTAATTTTTTAAAAATCGAATAAAACACTCAAATTTGCTTAAAATATTCAAAATTTTTATTGCATCGATAAATAGGCTTTTGCCATTTACGTTTTAAAGACAACTTCATGTAAATGTTGTCCGCGCCTCCGTTTCAAACGGTCCATTCGGAAGGTCCAATTTTGCGTTACACAAGTTTTCGATAAAACAGCGGATTTTCATGGAGCTGTTTTAAGGCCCATTCATCAAAAATTAGACGTTGTGGTAGGTCATTCGGCTGCAATTCTTGCAGAAGTTGAATTTTATAGGCTTTCAAACCCAAATTGACACGTAAAATTTTCCATGTGGTTGAGTAACACATGCCCAATTGCTGAGAACCATAATATGGTCGTAACAAACGGTGCACATTTTTCACAGAGCACGAATTTTGATAATAAATTTCAATAATTTGCAATCGTTGCTCGTTTGTAAGTCTTTCCATGATTAAATGATAGAGTATACTGAAAACTTTTCACTTTGACAGATGTCGTTTGGACACCATTACTAACCAGTGCTGCCAACCTGAAAACATAACTCTTAAAAAATCACCCTATATATACGAGCTTAATATTAAACCTTAATTGCTATTATTAAGTCTTTTAATTATTAATATTTTCTTTTTTTTTTTCTACTTTATTTTCCCTCACTCTCATTATGACTATAATTAAATTTAAATTTAAGGATCCTTTTAAAAGTTAAATTTTATGGGTTTTTTTTTGGCATGCATTGAGCTGCTAACTGTCATGATCTACCTACCTAGATGTCACATGACATCTGCAAACATAAAACTACCTTTGAGCACAATTACATAATATTTTCTCATTTTTTTCATATATTAATTCGTATTTATAATTTACCTCAATTTAAATATAAATATATACATATATATATGTATGCTGTAGTGTCAAAAAAGTAACATCAAACGTGCATTGCAATCTTTTTTTCCAAAACTGACACCTCCTCATTTCAAGAATAATCCCTGCGCTTTGAATAATGCAGCCAAATTCAGAATTTTTTACCTTTATTTTATTAACAATCTGCCCTTAGGACAATAAGCTAATTAAGTAACAAATAAATGCAAAGGAATAGATAGGACTCCAATCAGACCATCTATTATAATATAAAATTAAAAAATTCAGACTGAATGAAATGTTTTTTGCCGAATTACTTTATATTGTATTTAAAGTAATATATTTATTTATATGCAATATATGTTTCATGTATGTGGTTGGCTTTAATTAAGTAATCCAATTAATTTGTAGCTTTTATTGTTCTTGCGAAATCTACTCAGTTACCGGAATAAGCCATAAAAATGCTAGTCATATTTGGTTTACGAATAATACAAAATTTTTTTGGATAATTTGTGTAGAATAAGTTTTCATTTGCTGTCATGCAGAAGGAATCGTGCACAAACTTGTAAAATACGACGAAAACAAAAAGCAACAACAACAACAACAACGAATACAACAAACCGAAACTGAATGCTGACAGCATTTGAATGAAAAATGCAATACGAGAAGTACATGAAGTATACGAAATGGAAAAACTTTTCCTTTTTTCTTTTTTGGCTTGTTTCTTTTTTTTTTTTTGTTTGTTTTTTTGTTCTTTGCTTTTGTAGGTACTGTGCTCAGGTAGTCCTCCAAGGACGGCAATCAAATATTTGCTTGTGTGCAGTCTTGCTGAGCAAACATTTGTGAGTTCTACAAATACAGAAAACCAAAAACCAAAAAAAAACAATAACAAAAAAAAAATACTAAACGTAAAAAAAACAAAACAAAGAAAAAAAAAAAAAACAAAACAAAAAATACTATTTTCTGATTATGATTTGTAGTTGTTGTTGCGTATACGTGTAACAAGCTGTCAGCAAGTGTGTGTGTTTGTGTGTGTGTTTGTGTGTGTGTGTGTGTGTGAGTGTGTGTGTGTATGCATCCGCTGAAGCACATCAGCTGCAGTCATGCATAAACCAGGAATATAATTTGTTACTTGTTCCATATCTTGAAATAACAATAAAACCAAAAACAAACCCCGCGGGGTAGGGGATAGGGGGTAGGGGGTATGTTGGCATAAATCCCAGACACGTAAGAAGTGTCTGAATTGGATTGCAGCGCATTGCTTTAAACTAAAAGTGAATAATATAATCTGTTGTTTGCTTTTGTTGTTGCCTTTCGCTGTTGCTGTTGCTGTTTTTGCTGCTGGTGTTGCTGTTCCTGTTGCTGTTGCTGTTGCTGTTGCCTTGGCATGTCTGACAGTTTTCATTAAATTATTTCAACTGCATTTAACTTAAGCTGCATTTAACTTCAGTTTATTTATTGTATTTGCCATAAAGGCGACTTGTCGTCGCTTGCTGCGTCTTTGACACAAGGCACAAGGCAGAAGGCACAAGGATGTGGCCGCAGCACTGCGAAGCGAATACTCACACAACAAAGGAATGCTAAAACACAATCACACACACACACACACACACACACACAGCAGAGGGGCACTTGCACACACACAGAAAAGGAAAGAAAAAATGAATTAATACAAATGCTGTCAAATGCAATTTCAATTATGAACGCCACGGGCATTGGAATATTGTTTCACTGCAGCGCTGAAGAATCCTTGGGAAACGCATAAGACGGCAGCAAGTGGAACAACAGCAAACGGAAGCTAAGGTAAGCTGAGCTGAGCTGCGCTGAACTAAGCTAGGCTAAGCGTGTAAGCGCGAGCTACATGCGGTCCTAAGTGGAGTGGAGCATGAGGGTGGGTGGGGTTGGCTGCATCAGCTGCAGCGATATTGGCATGTCAGTCATTTGCGCTATTTAGCAATGCTTGCATGCAACTGGTGCTGCCAGTGCGACTTCCGTTTCCGCTTCCCTTTCCGCCTTCGCTTCCGCTTATTAGATTGGCATTTCCCTTTTGCCTGCCATGGCATTGTGCCATGCTCGTCAATTTACAAAAAAAAAAAAAAAAAAAAAAAAAAAACGAAGACAGCAAAACAAACAAACCAACTTCACAAAATGAAGCTGACTTTGTCTAACCAAAGAAAAACAGTTTGCGATCCAAACCCTCCCTCCCGAACTCTCTTTCACTCGCTTTCCTCTTTATTGTGGTAATAAAGTTTTCAGCAAAAATTAATTTTCATTCCAAATAGTTCCCCAATATTCATCTATCTGTGGTATGTGGTGTGGGGTGTGCGGTGTGGGGTGTATGGTGCAAGGTATATGGTGTGCGTCTGTGCCATGCATATTTGCATATCGTCCCTCTTAGCTAAACTCCTGTTCAACATCGTATGCATGCTTAATTTTTTTTCATGTTTTTATTTATTTTTCTTTCTGGTTTCGTTTTAAGCATCTGTGAAGCGTCTTGTTTTGTTTTGTGTTGATGTTGATAAGACACAGCAATTGTTTTATTTTTCAAAACAATTTTTGTTTTTGCAATCAATTCAAGAATTTCTGCGATAAAGAGAAAGCTTAGCTGGATTGGCAGCATGTCAACCCAATCGAACTCAGCAACATTATCGATACCGTTTCAAATAAGTCAAAATAAAAGTATCATAATGATTATAATTAAAACTTCACTTTAGTCCTTTTGAAGCGATATTAATTCGCAATTCTAATCACTACGCTACCACCCATACGACCAAACTAAAAATTATGAAAAGCTAGCGGAATTTGTCCGGTTATGAGATTTGTTCGCTTATGGGAACTGTCCGTTTTGGCAGATTTTACTGTAAGCTGAGCTGTCTTTTCCATGCCGGCAATGATGCCCGAAGTGTGCACATGTGGCAAGATTTAGTAGATGATTGACGTTGGCATGTGTAGACCACAGAAACCGTTGCACGAATCCAAGATTTTATATGGGCTCAGGATATCTTCTTCAAAATGTCTTTCCGATATTGAAAGCACTCGAATGTGAGCATGCGAGGTCTTTGTTTTAGCGCGCATGGTCGGCTTGCACTACTAGAAACACACATGCTCACACGCACACATGCATATCAGTGCGACGGTGCTATGCTAGAGAAAGCTTCGAACGAAATGAAAAAACGTAAACAAACTCTGAAACTTAATAAAACGTGTTCGCCAGCACGTGAGCGCAACGACTGGCGCTCTTCAATGTTCTCTCTCGATGCTCAACAGCTTGCAGTTGCACTCTCGCTCGCCAGCATACAGCCAATAGCACACAGAGCTCTCGGCATACTTAGCGCGCGCTCTCTCTCTCTCTCTGTGTGTTCGTTCTGCTCTCGCGCACTCAAAGCTTTTGCTCGTGACGTCAACTGAGTGCAGCGCCTATACGGCGAACGATGTGCTAGACACTTTGGCCGCCCACTTGAAAGTAAATGCCAAGGACTGGCAACGCTATTAGCGCATATTATCCTCAGTAGCGTGCGGGTAATGCACAAGGCGAGTCGTTTGCACGGAAGTCGGCAAGTTGGCAAGTTGGCAAGTTGGCGCATTCAATTAGTGCTCGTCCTCGTGTAGCTCAGACTCAGACACTGCGCATATGAACGCTTGCGGTAAGTGGGCGACTGCCTCTGACTCCGACTCCGACTCCGACTGTGACTCTGACGGTGTGTTGGCGTTGCTCGGCTAGTTGTTGTTGTGCGTACGCATGTGATTCGCCAACGCTGAAGCAATCGGTCTCAGTGCCAGTCTCAGTCTCGAACTCGGCGTACGTGTCGGTAACGGTGTTTGCGACAATGTTTATGGTGACGGCGATGGTGCGAATGTTTGTGCGCGTCAATAATTTAAATGCGATGTGATGCAAAGCGATAAAGAAAGCAGCGAGCATGAAAATTATTACAAAAACAAGCAAAATTATTGAAAGGGGACAACATTGCGTTTAATAAGCCAAGTCAAGACAAGTCAAGACAAGTCAAGGCAAGCAAAGAAAGCCAAGTGTAAATGAACAACAACATTTCAACATTTCTCACGTGAAATTTTCCAATTCACAGTTCGCTGCTGCAAAGGTAATATCATTTTTGTTTGTTTGTCTGTCTGTCTGTCTGTCTGCTCGTTTGTCCGTCTGTTTGTGCTTTTGCGACTAAGCTGCGCCCTTAACACGCCCCGTCTGTGCCTATTTTCGCGTTTCGCGTTTTCTGGTTTGTCGTTTGTTTTTATTTTTTTGTTTTTTTTTTTTTTTTTTTTTGTGAGTTGCTGCGTATTAAATAACGTAGCCGCGTGCATCCGTGCGTGTGTGTGTGTGTGTGTGTGTGTGCATGCGTGCCTATGAAGTGTGTTTCGTCTTTTTGGGTCTTTCCCTCAACGCGCCTTTGCTTTTGGCGACATACAAACATGCGCACATACGTACGTAGACAGCTGCTTTGCAAAATAAAAAAAAAATAAAAAAAAAAACAGTCACTACAACAACAACAGTAAAAAGAAGGCGCAAAGAAACTAAAAACAAACAAACAAAAAAAATACAAAAAATCACAACAAGAGCAGCAACAGCATTCACACAATAGACTGCCAACAGTGAGAAAGAGCCAAGCGAAGCAAAGCAAAGCAAGGCAAAGGCAGGCAGCACAAAGAACTGCCGCCAAGGGAGCTGACAAACTGTGCGAATTTGGCCAATATACTGACGACGCACAAACTCACAGGCAAACGTACAAAGGAACGTGTGAACGCATGTGATACGAAGTGGAATTGCGTTGCTTTGCCGTTTCTCTGCTCCACAGCTTCATCTTGGCCATGCGCTGCATCCGTGTGTATGTGTGTGTGTGTGTGTGTGTGTATGTGTGTGAAAAACAGGCAAAGGATGCCAATTGTTTAGTTTAAGGAAATTGCGTCTTCCATTCACGAATTTCTTCATTCTCCGTACTGATTTTGTCAACGTGTTCGTGCTGTGTGCGCCTGCAGTTATGCTTCATTATTTTTAATAATATTTTAATGCGCTCATTTAACCGAAATTTTATTGTAATTGTAAAAGGCGGAACAGCGCCACATCGAAACAGCGAAACACTTTTATGGCCTGCTGTTGCTCAAATTGCCTGAAAACTCTTCATTGCCAATATTATCCTGTTCTGTCCGGTTCTGTCCTGACTTGTCCTGGCCTGGCTTTGCCTGTCCTGTCCTATGCTGTTTTGTGTTTTGTTCTCTTGTCCGTCTGGTGATTAATCGGCGCACATTCTTGGCAACTATTGTGCCTTTGCCTGTGCCTTTGTTTGGCTTTGCCTTTTGCTAAAACTTGCGCTGATTAATTTCCGGATAATGGGCTCATTATTGAAAACTCTGTTCGAGCCAGTGGCTTCTCTGCGCATTCGCTTGTTCTCCTCAAGACCTGCCTGCCTGCCTCAATAGCTAAAGTTTGTAAAGAAAATTTGCTTAAAGTGAAACTATTTTCGCAAAACTTTTTCCACTCTTTATGTGGGTTTTGTTCGCCTTTTTTTGTTTTCTATTTTGCTTTTTGTATTTCATTGTATAAAACGTCGTTAGTGAAGTCAATTAAAAAAGTTTGCCATAATTGCATTGTGGAGTGCGTAAAATTTGCGATTCTTGTCAGCCATGTTATGCGAAAAGGCGAAAAGATTCCGATAAGAAGCCTTATGTGCAGGCAATTACTCGTGTCCTTTTTTTCTGCAGCCTTTTGTTCACGTTGTTCGTTGCTGGTCGCCCATTTTGACTGCATTTGTGGTCTTCCTTCACTTCACGTCACTTCACGTCACTTCTGGCAGACGTCTGCTCAACTCAACTCAACTAAGTGCTCAACTGTTTCAAAATTTCCGTAAGCCTGAACGTGAAACTCTTTTTCGCTCTGCAAGCGCTGCTTGATGCCTGTTGTGGAGTCGTGGTCTATAATAGTCGATTCTATCGTCGGCTGGTCAATGGCCAGCCTGTCAGGTCAGTCCCGCTAAAGGAACTTCTACACTTTGCTCACATGTCATTGAAATGCCCAAAAGTTTGCAATTAATTGAAATCAAGTTAATCAGGCAACAGTTCCTGTCTGCTTGAGGTCACTTTCAGTTTCAATCAAAGTGCTAAGCCTCACATGGGAGTTGTTAAATAAGTATGCGCTGTCCGAGCTTAGAATGAATGAATGAATGAATGAATGCTCCACGAGTTCTGTCTGTCGGTTATTGTTGTTAACTCACTTCACTGCAAACGGCGGCGCAGTTGTCAATAAAATGTCAGATAATTTTCCTTTTCAAACCTCAGCTGACAGCTTAACATATGACATAAGCAGTTGACCCCGTCGCCTGCTGCCTGCTGCCTGCTGCCGTCTGTTGCCTGTGCTGCCTTTGCTGCCTGCTGCTACGTGTAAGTCAACCGCAATGACAAGCCCAATTCAAATATGACAGTATCGCCAATCGCAGCAATTCGGCAGCCGAACCCATTCATGAATCCCAGCCAGTGAGTTAGGCCAGCGTTGTCGTCGCATTTGTATGATTCAGCAGCGAGTGTCGGCGCAATTTAACACGACATGCACAGTCCGCAATTGCCGTAGGTTCGCATAGGTCAGCCTGGGCATGGGCGAGGCAGGGGCCAGCAGCCAACCGTAGGCACACTGTGGCTGTGACCAAGTGCGGTTCGATTCGCAGGATGCGCCAGTTTACGCTGGCTGCACTCGTTACATTTTATCTGGCTGCTGTTGGCTGTTGATGAGCATGCGAAAAGGTGTTTCGCTGATAACAAGAGGGAAACAGGCCAGCAGACAAACAGGCAAAACAAAGGAAGTCATTAGCATAAATAAGTGAAGTGAAAGTGGCAAGCAGACAACGGGGGGGGAGGAGTACACATGCACCGCATGCACAACACGGCACAGTAGCGCAGAGCAGAGCAGCGCTGCGGCAGCGCGACGGCAACGCAGCATATTCGTACAATTATTTTTATTATTATAATTACGTATACGCCACGCTGTGTAGCGTGTAATAAATTTCACGAAAATAACTTGTGAGCCAACCGAAAATACAAGCGAAGAACAGAAATTGAAAACAAAAAGAAAATACAAAAAAATTGAGAAACTTTATGAAAGCCGCTTTAAGCATTTTCCAGTCCTCTGAACGAGTCAATGTCGACGTTGGCACGAATAAAAAAGTTAATGGAATACTCGAGCAAGGACAGCAGCTGCTTTGTATGCGTGTCGCATATTTACATACGAACACACACGTAAATTCGGTGTCTATATATATGTGTGTGTGTGCGTGTGTGTGTGTGTGTGTGTGTGTGTGTGTGCCGACGTGCCCTTGTGCGTTGCGCGACTTTGGCCAAACCCGACGTGCTCTTAATAATCTTACTGTATAAAAACAATAAGCACATAAAAAACAACAACAACAACAACAACAAGAAAAAAGAAAAAGAAAGAAAATGGAAAAAAAAACCAAAAAAAAAATGTAATACAGGAAAACCGAAAAGCAGCAAAAGTAAATAGGCAGAAGTGCAAGAAGCACATGGAGAAGTACAGGGAAAGAACGGCACTCATGCATGCTGTGCTCTGCGACGTGCGGCTGCGAATCGCTTCAATGTGTGAATTTTTAATGTTGCCTAACATTGGGAAAAACACACACACACACACACACACACACATACGCATACACACGCACGCATAAGCAGAGACGAGCGTGCAGCTGCACACGGGCTGCGGCGACTGAGCGGGAAAGAAGTTAAGCATAAACAGCCCGAAAGTAGGCTATAAATTTTTGTATAGATGTAGGTAAGGGCAGAGCCAGGCAAAAGTTTCAGTCGCAACTTTTACTTGTGCGTCGTTTCACCTTTTTTATATATATTTGTTTTTTTTTTTTGGTTTTTTTTTGCTTTCTGACGGTATTATGTTGTCTTCTTTTGTTCGTTGCTCGTTCGTGTTCGTTGTTCATGTTCATGTTCCTTGTCGTTGTTGTTGTTATTGTTGTTGTTGTTGTTGTTGCTGTTGTCGCACGCTGTTGTTGATGCTGCCGGAAATCCTTATTGTACGTGTTGTTGTCATTCGTGTGGCTGTTGTTGTTGTTGTTGTTGTTGCTGCTGTTGTCATCGTGGCTGCCATCACTGTGGCAATTGTTGCAGGTCAAAGTTGGCGGCGCTGTCTGCATTGCGACATCTTGCTGTGCCACCTATTCTGGCATTTCCTTGGCCACATAATGACAACATCATTAACTTTGTTTTAATAACATTTGAAGTTTGTCATGCTGTGCATTGAATTTTTTATGTGCTCTGTTGTCACAATGCTAAATGCGCAACGACGCTACATGGGGGCGGCGGGAGGCGGCGGGGTGCGGCTGCTTTTGCTTTACGAACAATTAGCGAGCATGTGCACAAATCAGATGCAAAATAATTCAACTAAATATAAATAAAAAAACAAAAACAAAAAACAGACCAAAATAATAAAAAAAAAAAGCAAAACCAAACAGAGAAAACAGGGAAAACATTGAAAATGGGAAAAACATAAAAAGTCGCTACAACTTTTTGCAAAACGGAGGCACAACGCGCATATAACGGTAACTCATAATTTTCATTTGTTTATTGGCGAAAATGGGTCAAGCATTTTAATTTGGCTTTAATTGAAAAATTCAGCAAACGACGTACACGCGCACAAAAGTATGCAACAGAAAAAAAAATTTGTTTAGCGGTTAGTGAAGTATTCCCAACTTTGATTGGAGGCTGTTCGCGCTTTCGCATTGTTTGTGCCAACACTCGCCTGGCCCCAAACAGGAGCAAAGCAAATTGTTATGGAAATAACTTGGCTAAAGCTGCATCACGCGCCGAAACTCAATACAAAAACAACACAACACAACAACAACAACAAAACTGAAAAAACTTGAAAATAAAAGGAATAAAAAGACAAAAAAAAAAGAAACAGAAAAAAAGGGAAATTGCGCTGAATGTAACAAGGCTCCAATCGTTGCAAGCGTCAGCGAAGTACTTCAGAGTATGTGGCTCGCAGTGTTTTGAAGTTGGAAGTTTCAAGTTTTTGCAAATTATGCAGCACACATACTTTTGCTTTAATTAAAAAAGCCAATTGAGCTATCATTTCAATTATCATCTTTGCTTTGCTTTTGCACTTGCTTGACTAATTAATAAACGCCAAACCCCGCTAAACGAACTGGCGCCGGCAGAGCTGCAGCCTGCCCACAAACGGGCAAGTTGAACACTGCAGCCCTGGTAACTGGCATTTACATAAGTCGCTTGTGCTTCCAAGCTTATTACTGCTACAGTTGCCATTTGCACATCCTATTTGTGCATATCCTTTGGCTGCAAGTGCTATGGACGATTATTAAAATGTCATATGCTTTTCTGTTCAACGGCCAACGGCATTCAACGTTCAGCGTTTTTTTGCTGCCATACTCAGAGTCATTTGTATGAGCAGCTTGGTAACATAGAAGCGCTTTGGCGTTGGAAAATCCAATTAGAGTCGCGGCCGCGTTTCCTTTGATTCAGTTGGCTGCCAAGGCGACCTTTGTTTCACAAAGTAAATGCGCACACTGTGTACTGTGAGTGTAGGAGTCGAAGTGTGCAGCTGTTCGCATTAAGACGGCGATTACCTTTTATTCAGGACATGCTTTTCAGCTGCTTTAGACGCACATGACAACGCATATCACGACAAAGGACACTAATTAAGAAGCCAGGCGCATGCACGAAGCCTGCCCCTGCCCCTGCCCCTGGCCATGCCCAAGACCAAGCATGGCTGTTGCGATACTCACTCGCATGTGGCATGTAGCTGCCGCAAATCTGATAACGGTAATGAGTTATTTCGAAGTGTCTGCCCAGCCCCCAGCTCCATGCTTCCCATGCTCCACTTGCTCCATTGGCACGAGACGGCAACTGTGTGCATGTTGCTATGAAATACCAATAAATGGCAGGCGGGGGAGGGTGAGGGATGTGGTGGGTGGGTCGCAAATGTGGTTTCAATCTCAATTGCCATGTGTTTGTGTCGTGTGTGTGCGTGTGTGTGTGTGTGTGTGTGTGTGTGGTGTGCGTGGCATGTAACGGTTTCTAATGCATAACTTATGCTTATAGGCGGCAAATTGAGTTGAGGCGCCAACAGCACAACAAAACAAAACAAAAAAAAAAAAAAAAACAACAACAAAGCAACAACGAAACAAAACAAAACAAAACAAAGCAAAAGAAAAAAGCACAAAAGCACAAAACCGAACACAGCACGAAATCAGAAAAGTTTAATTAAGATTAAGAAGAGTTTGCCAGTTAAGCAGTCTAATGCATAAGTGAAGTCGAACACCAGCCACAACAACAACAACAACAGTAGCAACACCAACAACAACAACAACAAATAAAGGGTAACATGTTCCTGTAGATCAACAGATTCTTGTTTTGCATTTAAATAAACTCCCCTGTGGCAACGGCCACGGACACGGGCATGTGTGCGCATGGGGCACTCCGAAAGTTCTCTGACTAACTGCAGAGCACCTACCCTGGCAGTGACGAGCCTTGGCAAGTGCAGGCACGGCAAAGACTGGCATGCCGTAGTCCTGCAGCTATGCTTGGCTAAGACGCTGCCAGCAATTAACTGTGCAGCTCCTTGATGCTTTCACCTGACAGTGTGAGTTGTCCCTATTAAGGTGGGTAGCGGGAATTTCACTTGGCATGACATTATGTTGAGTCATTTAAGTTCGTCGCAAGAGAAACTGTAGTGAGCGCTGTAGTGCTGTAGTATCGGTGAACATTCGATGCGGCCCGCGGCAACAGGCGTCTTTTCGCTTTGGCAGTTGACACGTGCTCCAACCGTCGGCGTCTACGTCGACATCGACAACGACATCGTGCATGTTGTGTGCCTGCTGTGTGTGTGTGTGTGTGCGTGTGTGTCATGTGACTCGTCGAAACTCGCCAACCCATGGCAAACTGCTGCGAAATGTGTCTGCGCTGCGTTGCCGCCGCCCACACAGCAAACGTGAATCCACACTTGTGTAGGACAAATTAAATTTTGCTTAATGTTTTAACGTGTAACGGAATCGAAATGAAACAATACCAAACAAAATCAAACAGAACAAAACAGAATAATGCGAAGCACAGCACAGCACAGCACAGCACACTCCACAAAGTATGCAACACTTTTAGGCAGATGCTCCTACGGGGCTGGCATCCATCATCATAAGCAAACTTGCTGTGTCGCAATTTATGCTGCGTTAATTTGTCACGCAGCCGTCTTTTGTTTGCACTTCGTGTGCGTGCAAGTGCTTGGCGGGTAATTGCGCCCGGGAGTATGCAACAGCGTTGTGGCGTCATTTGCATCGGCGGCTCAGCTGGGCTGAGTGTCAATTGTGGCAGTCGCATGCATTAGCACGATTCGACGCGCACGCCATGTAATTAATTAAACTTAATAAATTGATTTTCACGCTTGTCACAATTCATAACTCAACAACAACAACAACAACAACAATAGCAACAATACAAAGCAAAACAAAACAAACCAATAAAATCAAAACATAAAATCACATAATAATGGCAGAGGCCATGCCATACATATGCGTGTGTGGCTTATCGGTTCGCCCCACCCCCTGAATTCCCTCCGCCTGCTTGTCTGCCTTGCTGCCTGCCTCGCTGCCTGCCTCCCTGCAGGGTTTGTCATACACAATGCTACCCTCTAGCTTCCTGTCTGCCTAAGCGGCTCCCTGCCTGGCTGCCTGGCTGCCTGTCTATCTGTCTATCTGTCAGTCTCTCAGTCTGTCTGTCTGCCTGCCAGTCTGTCAGTTGGCCATTCCACATTGTTAGTCAGCGCCCCATGCTGTCGCTTATTTAATTCCCAAGAGTATGGCGAAAATTATTTGCATTGCGCGCTGTTCATATTTCAAATAAATCCTTTGCCACATAAATTCCCAGTGTCCGGTGGCATGCACGCGTGCAAAGTTCGTCATGCTTCGGCGAGCGTAAATGGGCGCAATGTTGGCTCGCTTGTCGTTGGTCCTGCCACTGCTGCTGGCGGCTGGCTAGCCCTGGCCCTGGCCCTGTCCCTGTCCCTGACGCTGGCGCCTGGTGTTCAGACACGTCGTGAGTGCGTACGTGCGTGCGTCAGTGCGCCAGTGCGTGAGTGCATGCATGCATGCGTGCATGAAAGTGAAGAGCGAACACAGCAGCGAGGGACAGTGGCAGGCGGCGACTGTTGACAAAAGAGTGCAGCATAATTCAAACGTCAGCGCATAGAAATTTGCATAATTGTTACATGAAGTTTTTATGCAAATGACTATTTTATATCATGTATGCGCACATGTATGCATAATTTAAGCCATTGTATCCTTGGTATCCTTTTTCATGTCGCTCGCTTTTTCTTCACATCTCAGTTATAAATACATTTTGTAATAATATCAACACAAATCTAGCAAATTCTAATGCAGAACACAATTGAAAATATAAATAAATAAAAACTGCATTCCATAACATTTAAATGAAACAAGCTTTTGCTCAGATTTCGCTTTATTTGCTTGATTCATTTATTTATTTATTAATTTCTTTTTTTTTATCTCCTTACATATGCATATGCATGTAGACACAATCTGCTTTGCATTCTACAAACGTTTGAAAGAGATGCATGATGTGGCTAAGCCTCAATATGCGTGTCTAAATGTTGCTCTGAGAGCATTGAAAAGATGAATTGCGCTCATTAATTTGTTTCACTCTTGTTGATCGCCTCGGCTCTCTTGGTGCAACAGCAGAGCGGCTCGCATGTGTTAATGCCAGCTGCCGTCTCTTTCCGTCGCTTACGCGTGACAAACGACTGCGAGCGAATCTGCACTTAAATGGACTTAAAGCCAATTGAGTCAAGGAAATAATGCGACGCTACTCGTGTGCATGGCAACGCGCTGCTCTCTGCTCCGTGCTCCGTGCACCGTGCTCGATTCATGTTCAGCATGTCAAGTGGCTTTCGCTGGCGCTGACGTTGACGTTGACGTTGACGTCGCCGTTGTGTTGGCGCACATTGTTGCTGTGGTTGCCATTGTCAGAGCACGCTGCACGTTTAACGGATTACGCGTCGCGCATATGGGCATGTGCAAGCGCAGGGTCGGTGAGCGGTTAACGGCTGCCGTTAACTTGCTGTCCTCGCTGGCATTTGACTTTGCGCCGGGCAACAGCAGCTAAGTGAAATCAATTGTATGCCATGTGCACATGAACACTTGGCAATGCCTTAAGTCGGGCGATTAAATTTTATAGCAGGCAATCAGCAAGAAACAAGAAAAATGTCCTTCGTCTTTTTTATGAGTGCCTTTTTAATCCGCATGTCGGCATGTCTGCAAGTCCGCATTAAAATGCGACAGATCAGTTGGGCAACGTTTGTGACTTCTGGGACGCAGCTGATTAAGCAGCATTCGATTTCATTTACTTTGCTTAGGGCTCATGGCTACTGTACGGCTAATTAACTAAGCAATCAAGTTCATTAAACCCGAGCATACGTTCACAACTCTTTTACTCTTAACCCTCTCTCGCCTCGCCCCAAGCCAACTGCTTTTACATAAGTCACTTGACGTGTCCGCGCAGCCATATACAGCAGACACGTTGGCCAATGAATCCGCGTGCCTCGGCCCCATAGCTAATACAAATGCAAATTATGCAAACCCAATACCCTTTTACGAGTAATGCTGCAGCCATCAAAAACACATTCCATGGTCACGTTTTCGCTCGTGTTTGTCCTGCTTCACCTTTCTTTCTTTTTCTTTTCTCTATGGCACAGTGCACACTCTTTCAACATTACTGCTGCCGCGTAACAGAAGCGTCAGCTGCGTCAAGTTGCGTCGAGTTGCGTCGAGTTGCGTCGAGGTGCGTCGGGCTGCGAGCTGCGCTGCGGCGCGTCAAGCAAATGAAAGCGGCGAAGCGAATCTCTTAATTCATGTAATTGACCTCTGAAGTTGCCTATATGAGACTGTGTAATTAGCTCAGCCCTGTCGCGTTTTAATTGCTGCGTATTATGCCTTGATTGCCTTTGATTTATGGCAGCCGCGTAAACGTCGAAGGCGTCATGCGGTTGCCAATAACTGAAGCGATTTTACGCGTTCGCATGCCGCCCCAACTGATTGAACGTCGATCATCATCATCATGAGATGTGTGTGTGTGTGTGTGAGTGTGTGTGTGTGTGCTGCGGTAATGTTTATGATTTCACTGCTGTGTGCATGAGCATGAGCACACAGGCGAGTGTCCTGCTGCCTGGACCAGGCTTCGTGTATGCGCAGCTGCAGCACAGCTCCAGTCAAGTCGAAACGTGCACTTCAGCTCTTATCATCAGCACTCATAGTGATTTGCATGCTTGACCTATTCCAAAATGGCAAAATACACACGCCCACACACACACACAGACACGCACACATATACGTACTGCCAGGCAAGCATCTGAGCCGATTGACTGGCAACACTGGAATAATGAGAAACCGCTGGCACACACAAGCCAATGTTGGCCTGGCGGTGAACGGGGAATGGGGAACGGGGGGCGAATGTTGCAATTATTGAACATTATTATGATTATAACGTATTATATAATTTCACTACGCATTATTATAATTACAAATGCCAAACACACAGAGTCCTCATGCTGCAGTCGAGAGCAGCCACACAGCAGGATAAGTCCGCAGCCCACATGCGCAGGCATGGCCACAGCGCGGCCTGCACACATCAGAAGAGGCCCACACAGCGTGCAAGTGTGACTGTGGCTCTGATCTGTGCAGGCCGCAGTGTCCGCCTATTTGCGACGCGTCTCGAAGATTTCCGCCTTGGCCAGCTGGGCGAGGCCGCGGCGCGGCGCATCAATGTAAAACGTGCGCACACGTATGCGTTCCCGTGCGCAGCTCGGCCCCTGCTGGCTGGGGGTTGGCGTGTACAGCGGCTGCAGTTGACTGCTGCTGCTGCTGCTGCAGCTGTGCTGGCTGGCAAGGTGCTCCAGGTACTTGCGATACTTCACGAGTTCGCTGCACTCGGCCAGCCGCGCGTGCTGGCAGCGCAGCCGGGCGATTCTGCTGTCCTGCAGCCGGCGTCGCCGCTCGCAGTGCACTGCCATGTCCAGGGCCAGGCGCCGCTGGGCCAGCGCATGTGCCCGGCAGGCCTGGGCGTGCTGGCCACGTACGGCCGCCGCCACTGCAGCCAAGTGCCGCCTGAGCGCAGCCACCTTGCGCTGCTGCAGCGCCTGCCGACGGCGCTCGACTGCTGCGCGCTGCAGTGCCAGGGACTCGGCTGTGTAGCTGGGCCGGCGGCGGGCACGCAGACGCTCGTGCACATGGCCGTGGGCTGGCACGTTGAGTATGATGTTGAAGCAGGCGTAGCCCGTGCGCGGCTGGCACGGGCCGGACTCGGCGCTGTAGGGGCTGCGCTGCTTGCATGGACGCCTCCTCCACATGGTAATTACGCAATTTGAGTGTAGGTATGCCGAAAGACTGGGCTTCTAGTTGCCTTCTTCTACTTCTGCTGCTGCTTCTTCTTCTTCTTCACTTTGTTGAAATTTTTAAAACATTTTCAGTTCGGAAACGAAAAACTGCTGACTGTAGCTGGCCGGCCTGCTGAAGTTGAATAGACGCCGACGCTCGGACTTGGCATTGGTCCTGCGAGTGGCTCAGCGCTGCGGGGCAGTCGGCAGACACGAATGTGTGCCTGGCGTATTTAGTTGCTCTTGGCATATTTGCTTGCGTTATCTCATTACGCTCATATCATATGCACACAGGCACGAGTCACGTGGCAGCGCATTAGAGGCAGCAAGGCAGCAGAGCAGCAGCAGAGCAGCAGCAGAGCAGCAGGAGTGCAGGAATCTGTCGTCTGTGTTGTCTGTTTTTTTGTCAAAATATTTTGCATTTTCTTTTTGCTCCTTTTGTTTGCACTCGAGTGTCGTGAGTGCCGTGAGTGCCATGCCGTGCCGTGCCGTGCCTTGCCGTGCAGTACAAATATGACAGATTTAATGGCTACATTTGGGCCACAGCCGCATACTCATGAATGTAGCGCTGACAAATGCAGTGCTTACGTTTGCCACCGCTGCCCCCAACCTCCCCCACCCTCCGCCGGCTGTCGTTGCCCAGAGCGACACACATGCATATGCGTGCGCATGTACGATTCGCACGACCAAAGTGTGCAAGTGTGCATAAAAGCCGCTTACGTCTGTCCGTTCATAGATTTCCATGGACATTTGTATGCAGGTACAGCAAAGTCTCGAATTACCATACACCAATAGTTGCCAGCTATAGGAGCTGATCGATTGGTTATGGCAGCTGTACGTTTAGCCAGATTTCACTGTACGTATGTACAAGTCTCTCTGTGTGTGTGTGTGTGAATGTGGTCAGCTCCTGTTGCTGCGTTGCGGGTCAAGGTGCATATCCTTTCTGGCTGCGACTGGTAGCTGCTGCTGCTTCTTCTTCTTTTTTTTTTCTTTTTTGTTCTGCGGTGCCAGGTACTCTACCGCATATGCCTTTCTAAAGGATCTTATTCATTTATGGTTTTTGGCTTTTGTTTTAGTTTTACTTGACCGCTATGCCAACCGCAGAATGTTATGCTCTGTATGTTTAAGTTCATTCTGTCGTTGCCAGTGCTGCTGACTGGCCACACCACCACCACAAGGGGGAGCAGGGAGAGCGGGGATATGCAGAAGATATTGCAGGCACAGTGTTTACCTCATGCAGCGCAGCAGTGCTGTCGATTCGTATATATCCTTTGAAATATTTAAAAACCACATATGTTTTTTCAACACACTGCACACTTTATTAACAGAAAATGCTTGCACAGGATGTTTGCTATTGTGGCATAATGCATATCCTTGCACACTTGTGTGTATCTAATAACAATAACAATAACAACAACAACAACAACAACAACAGACGATAACTTAATCTGCTGCCGACTGCAGGCGGCCATGACAAAAACAATGCGAGTACAGTGGAATGCATAAATGAAGCACTCAGAGAACTAGAAAAACAATCGAAACGAAACAAAAAAAAAAATCGGAAACTGGGGGCTTTAGGCAAACATGGAACTGCAGCCGCCATTTCGTAGTGAAACGAACGAACATTTGTCCAATAACCCAAATAAACTTGTGTGCATTCGTTCGTGAGATTTCTACGTTAAATAGGACATACGTACACACACATACACACACACACACACACACACACACACACACACACGTCAAAGCAGACGTTCACATATTTTTCACATTTATTGCTCTCACAAAACTAAGCCAACAAAACTAACTAAAAGCAAACAAACACCGAAAAAAAAAAAACGAAAAAGAAAAACACAAAAATTCAAAAAGTAAAAAAGTAAAAAAAAAAAGTCAAAACGAAAACGAAAAAAATTAGCAGAGTATGGGCCATAACGAAAAGCGGATTTTCAATTGAAAAGTTTCAGTTGTCTTCGAGTGGCTCCTTCCTTTGAAATTGTGTGCGAGAGCCGAAATTTGTGTAGCATTTTGTTAAATTTGCATAGCATAAGGCAAGGCGCAATTTACAATAAATTTACAAAGTTAGTTAAATATTTTTGTAATTTATTTGCAGATGACGAGGAAATTGTCTTGAAAAAGTAACAATTAACAGACGAAGATAGATTAAACTAAAACGTAAACTTGATTTGCTCATCATCGGCCAGAAGTCGGGAAATTGAAACAGAAAAGCATTTTAAGCCAGAGAGAGCACTCGAGCACGAAGCTCCCGAAACAAAAGCAAACACACACACATATACGCAAAGTGAAGTGAGTGGAGAGATTAGCGTTCAATAGAGTAAAATAATAATATGGTTTTTTTTTTTTCAAATAATTTTTTTTTGTTGAAGAAAGCACTGAGGCAGTTTAAAGAAATGTGTTGCTTGAGCAAAGACTGTGCATGAGCAAAGAGAGAACAGAGCGAAAGAGAGAGAGTGAGAGGGAGAAAAGAGAAAGTGTGACTAAAATTATGCAAATAAATGGTATAATTTCTGGATCGACCATGGCTGCCTCAGAGCCACCAGAACCGCCACCAAGAAATCCGGATCGCATAAATGCTTCATTGCATAAGCTCAGCGAATCTGTAAGTACCTGCTCAATGTTTTCCCCCGTCCCTACTAAGACCGCCTTCAGATCTTGTCTGCCTCACAGATGATAATCGCATGTCACTCACTAATACTCTAACCTCAACTTCAGTTCTTCACAATTCCGTCCAAAAATTTCATTAATTTTGCATGCCGCCATTTTTTTTTTCCTTCTTTTTTCTGTTCTCTACATTTCGTACAAAACCTAGTCGACTGTCATAATGCAAATAGCAAAGCATTTAGCCGAACAACTTGATAAATTAATTCTATATATAAATATATGTTCGATTAGATAACACAACAACAACAACAACAAAAATACTAACAACAAAAACCTATTCATACAAGAAAAATTGCGCAAGAATATTTTTGTTTTTTTTTTATGAATTGTTAAAAATTTTCCACCACTCCACAAAATGTTTGTTTTTTTTGTTTTTGATGGACAACAGTTTGTTTAAAAATGTCCTGCTGTTTAATGAAATGCGAAAAATGCAAATTTGTACGTTTTTGCAGAAAAACATAAAATCATTGGATTCGAGTGTCGGTGCAGGCAAAGACAAAACAGTCGGCAACAACAAACCAATTAAGCCGCTGCTCTCGCTCGACAGCAGCAACAGTTCACTGATAACAGCAACAGCAGCAGCAACCACATCGTCATCCTCATCAGCAGCAGCAGCAGCAGCAGCAGGAGCAGCAGGGGCATCATTGGCAACGGCAACGGCGGCGAGCACCAATCCAGCAGCTAGCGCAGCCAAGTCCATCAGCACTGGGAACGCGGGCGGAGCTGCTGGCAACACTGCCGTGACGGGCGGCACTGCGCTGCTCTACAATAAGCGCGCCAACGTCAACGAACTGACCCCCAGCGGAGACAGCAGCTCGACGCTGAGCTCGAATGGCAGCAACCACACGCTCACATCGCCAATGGTGATCGACAACGTGCGCCTGGCCTATTCACCCGGGAAAATCGATGCCATGGGCCAGTCCATGATGCAGCAGCCGAACGGCGCCCAGCGTGGCCCAGCCACAGCGCTTGCCGAGGCGAACGCACAGCAGCAGCATCAGCAGCAGCAGACGCAGACCCAACTCTTCAATGGCGCCGCTGCCATGCTGCATGTCAGCAATGCCAACTCGAATCATTCAAATGCTCAAAGCAATGGTAAGTACATAATCAATTTGCTTTTCTCTCTCCCCTTTTCTCTTTTCCGTTTTTGTCTTTGTCCTCTACTTCGTTTTCCTTTGTCCTCTTCTCGGCCTCGTTATTGTTCGAGTCCCGCTGAGTCCCGCTGAGTCCGTGTGTTCGATTGTTGTTATGCGTTCTGTTTCATACATATACATATGTCATGTATATAAGTATTTGTACATTTGCTATGTATGTATGTTGGTATTTTAGTAAATATAATTTAATAATTTATCATTTTTTCTTGTTTGCAAATCGAAATTCATTTCTGTATGCATATGAACAAATTTCTCTTGTTTTCATAATTCACTCATAACTCGTCATTATTATTGCAACAAACACAAATCACTTTCTATACCGTGCACCAAAAAATGGTAAAGGGTATTTTAAAGTTATGCAAATGTATGTAACAGGCAGCAGGAGGCGTGGCAGACCCCCAAAGTATATATATTCTTGATCAGCATCGAAAGGCGAGTCGATCTGTCTGTCTGTCCGTCTGTCCGTATGAACGCAAAGATCTCGGAAACGGACCTACAACCACAAAATTTTGCACGAAGACTCTCCCAATTCATAGGCATAACAAGTTTTTTTTTTTCGATATTTGACCTATAACATATAGCTGCCATAGGAACGATCGGCCGAAAACTCACATTAAGTAACAAAACCCCTTTTGTATTTCAAGATATCGTTATCAAATTGATTTAACAGTTTTACCTAATGCCCAATCACATATCTAAAAATTATGTATATCGGTTTACTATATCATATAGCTGTCATAGGAACGATCGGCCGAAAAACAACATTTACTGAGAAAAACTTTTTTGTTTATAAAGATATCGTTACCAAATTTTGGATTCAATAATTCTAAGTAATATCCAATCATATATCTGAATATTATAAATATCGGTTTTTTGCTAAAAAAAACAATTTGTTTTCTTGAGATATCCTTACATAATTAATACAAAATATTAAAGCAACATAAAAAAAATATTCAGTTTTGGATTGGGTACAGGGTTTCCTATAGTCGGATACGCCCGAATATAGCCCTGCCTTTCTAGTTTTTTTTTGTTTGCTTGTATATTTTGACTGTGTCAGGTTTTAATTTAATTACCCGATTTATTTGCACAATTCATTCATACATATTTGATTAGGTTGCAAAATGTTGCCGGTTCATTTGCTTTAGCATTGCATTTGCACATAAATGTCAAATGTTTGTATTCAAATCTGGGAGCATTTAACTTTGATTCGCAAATAAACAAAGTTTAATTTTCAAATATTCAAATGTTTAATTGTGCAACTGGCATATGCCTTGTTCACATGCATTTCGTGAGAAAAGCTTTCATTCATACACATGCGATCATTTAAGTTCCGTGTGCGGTGCATCGTGAAATCTGTAAATGCCTATTCTCGCATTTAAATACGCGCAGCACAATGCCATCTCGCAGCGACTAATCATTTGTGTGTTGCCATGTCGACGCGGCAGTGAATGTGCTTTCATTGTTTCAAATAAAAAAAAAACAAAAGTACAAAAAAAAAAAGAAACATATCAGAATTTTTGCCAGCCGTGTCAGTGCTAGGCAGCAGCACGCTGTCGTGCCTAAAACATGGGACTTTCGCATCCGTAAATGTATGTACATAGTAACGATTGCGTCAGAGTGCAATTATTTCAGTGCGTATATGAATTTTGCATGCCAGCACCTGCACATACACGCAGGGATTTTAGAAGCATAAGAGTAGAAAAACAAAAGCAGTTAGCCGCAGCAGCTTAGCACGTGAAATGAAACAAAGCAAAGTAAAACAAAGCAAAGCAAAACAAAGCAATGCAAACAAATGCAAAAACAAATTGCAAGCGCCGCAAAACCAAGGTAACTTCATAACACTTACAAACAGCAACAATACCAACAACAACAACAGCGACACTAGCAATAGCAACGTCGAGACCAACGCCAGCGCCAACGTCGACGCCAACGCCAACACCACTTAACAGTTGCAGCAGCAAGTGGCTTTCAGCAGTGACTCGTGTCGTGGTAGACAGAGAAAGGGTACATACTCGGTACATACTCACCACATGCATGCATACGTAGTGCCTGCATACGTAAATGGCATTTGATAGCAGCAAGTAGAATGCGAGACAAGGATAGCCGTATAAAGTTACGTTGTATCATTTGAGCGGGGCAGAGCAAGCTGAGCATTAGATCAGAAATTCACAGTATTTGCAATTAAACTGGTGCAAGTTACACAGTCAAACGCAGAAGTGCACTTTGACTCTTTTAGCATGTGTGTGTGTGTGTGGGTGTGTGCACGTGAGTGTATGTACAGCCAACATCATTCATGATTAGGCGGCAGCAGCAGCAACCGCATGCTCGAAAGCAACATGTTCGCTTCAATGGAACAGAAAGCCAAAGACTGCTGCTGCCCTGACAAGTAAGCAGAGCGGCTGATGAAGGGCGGGGAATGCAAGTCACATGCTCTGCGGCATGCGGCGAGGTGTGGACCACACGGCAAGTACGACTGCATACGTTATGAAGTTCGAGTGTGCTTTATTACGCGACTGCATGTGGCTCCATGCCTCTTTGGGTGTGTGTGTGTGTGTGTGGGTGCCTTTGGCGTGTTTGCCATTTACGTTTCTTTTAATAGACGTGTGCAGTCAAGTGCACTTGCAAAGGCATTTTTCGTTTGCGTTTTTATTTTCACTCGAAATGCCATGCAAAGCCCGCAAACCGCCATAACCCCCGTAGTAACGCTGCTCAAAGGTGAAATGGCCAACTCACCTGCCACCGTGTACGGCGGCGAATGGGAGAAGCTGCGTTGGCAAAGGCGGGTATTTGCACGGATTTAGCATACCATAATCCAAGCAATATTATAAAACATCCATTCACATTCGCAGCCACAGTCGCCTGCATAACATAATTTGCCGTTTTATATAATTGACTGACTGACTGATTGACTGATTGTGAAAATAAATTAAACATATTGTGCGCATTAAGAGTTAATTAATTTTTAATTGAGTATGCTTAAAGTCAGCATTGCATTCATTCACTGATTCAGAGTTTGCTATTTGTTTAAATTTTAAATTTAAATTTATATTTGCCAAGCGGTTTTATTTAATTTTCGTAATAAATCTCGATTCAGTTTAGTTTGCTAACGTGTTCGTGTTTGATTACGTGCCTTTCGCCGTTCAATAGCAATTTATTATTGTCAATTTAATGGTTTCAGTTTTATTTCAAATTTCAAATTTAATTATCACAATGAATTTTATATCTAACTGCGGCCGACTTAACAACATCATGTTCAATTGATTAAACGCTCAATGATAAAATGCATTATGCGTTGGTTTTGTATTTTTTTAACATCGTTTATGTGCTAACTCCCCGATAACAAATTTCTGTTAATTAACAGTGGCCCAACCAACTGAGACCAACAACAGCGATACAACAGCTACACAACAGCTTCCCCGAGTCTCGCTCTGCTCTGTGCTTGTTGTTCGCAGCAGCGAGATTTAACAGCGACCAGTTTACTGTTGGTTTAATTTTTTTATTTGCCTGTTGACTTTGATGTCACTCCTGCGCCTTACTAATAGAATGACGATGTGTACTTTAATCTCACTATAGACCAAGTTAGAGGCTGTTCTAATAGTCATGTTTCTAGATAAGCAAAATGTCATATAAAGGTTTTCTATTAAAATCATGCGATATTACCTAACTTTGGTCGTAGATATGAAGCATAAAATTGATTTTCAAGTTTAGCACTTTTTATGCGTGACAGTTATTTCAAATTAGATGTTCCATCGGAGTGAAAGTTTGAGTATCGACGAAGCAGAATACAGCGCATACATAATGGAACATATTTACACTTGTTCTGTAAAAAACTTCTTGACTAAAAATAAAGAAAGTAGCGAAACACGCACTGTGTGTGAGTGAGAAACTAGTAAAGAACAACGTGAAATCTTGCCTTGTCATGTTCACCACTAAGTAGCTCGTATAGAACACATGACTCCAGTTTGATATGGTGACATCTTTAGAAAATCGAAAGACCATATTAGACTTGACTTGGATTATATTATTATTATAGTGTATTATGTATAAAGTCTATTCCTCCTCAACAGCACTGTTTCAGCACTATAAAACACTTGAACAAAGCAAGTGTGGATGCTTTTTTGTATTTTAAGCTGGTTTATATTTTTTTATTTTTTTTTTTTTTTTTGCTTTGTTTTTATACTTATATATGTACATATTTTGCTCAACTTATCTATCAAATTTGTTTGTCGTCGAAGCTTGATTTTCTATTTAATCATTTTCACATTTTTCACTGCATGTGTCCTCCAATGCAACACAACCACGAACACGATCCTAATCGCATATGCATACTCGATCAAACACACATCAAATCACAACATCATCTCACCCAACCACCCACAACTGCAACTGCAATCAATCAAAATCGATAACATAAATAATCAAATTAAAAAAAAACAAAAACAAAAACCAAAACCAAATTATCACAATGGACACGCATTTGTATGTGGCACAAATGAACTCGTTCGCAAATAATTCAAAATGGCAAAACCTGAAACGTGAAACGTGAAACCTGAAACCTGATGCAAACCGACAACACACAACATATGAACATTATATGACGTCGATTGTTACACTGTCGAACAAAAGTCAACGCAAGGAATGCCAATGACGTGCGTTCAATTGAGAAATTAATGGGTTCCGATGTAACATACTCAACGCCAATGCGCATCAGGGACCCCTCCGCACCGAGCACAAGGTCCGCTCCGACGCGCATCGCAATCTCATCATCATTTGCACCATCGCCGCAGCTGCTGGCACCTCTTCCGCCTGCGACTCCAGCTCCGTCGCCGCCACAACAATCGCCAAGAGCAGCCGCACCAATTGCTCCAACATCCTCAACCGCGTTATTCTACTTGCAAGCGAACGGTTCACGGAACACCAACACCAACACGAACAGCAAGAGCAAATGCAATGGCAATGACAGTGGCAACAGTAACGGTATCGGTATCAGTAACGGCAATGGGATTGGCAACAGCAGCAACGGTCTCCGTAATGGTAATAGAAATGGTAATGGTTATGGCCATGGCAATGGCAATGGCAATGCCAAGAGCAACAGTTGCGTTGGCATTTGCAATGATGAGCCAGAGTTCAACAGTTTGCACACAGGTAAGTGTTAATCCCGCACTTGCACCCGCACCCGCACCCGCATCCGCATCGCATCCTCGCAAACTACTCATTGCCAATTGAAGCGCACACAATCAATCTTTCCCTCGGCATCATCCACTGGTTCATGCTTAATGCTCAATTATCGTTAGCAGCCATCAACCTCCAACCTGCAACATCCCACATCCCAAACGGCAGCTGACAACAACTGACAGTCAACACCCAAAAAACACAACTCCACATCCCTGAAGGCTTGCGCCCGACTTCGCCTCGCTGCACACCTTCATTCGTATTCATGGTCGCCATGCAATTGCTTCGATGCTTTCTTCTTCGTCTTCTTTTACGTTCTTTGTTTTTTTTTTTTTTTTCTTGTCTTTTTTTTTCCCACGTACATTTCCTTGACCTGCTAAAGTTATAATTGCTGAGAAATTGGTTTGCTTGAAACTTTTCAATGTTTTCAATGTGTTTGCACGTTATCAAGATTTTCACATTTAATTTGCTTTTAAATTGTTTTCCTTTTGGCATATTCTGAAGATTTATCTATTATCCTTTCTTATTTTGCAAGCATAATAAATTATTAAGTACAGTCGAACTTCTGTAATTCCTGCTTAAGTCAAACCAAAAATTTATGGAAAGAAAAACATAAGATTTAACAGAATTTAAATAAAAAGGACACATGTGCTAATTCACACACATATACACAATATACATATATATATTTATGTGTATAAGCTATCTCGCTTTGGTCAAGACTTTACAAGGGAGCTAGTCTAGTCTGATACTCGCTTAGCTGGTCTTAGTTACTCATATTGCCGACAAGTCCGACTTTAAAAAATGAAATATATCCAATGTTACATCTGTTGATTATATTGCGGTAGTCAATCAGCATATCACAGGAAACTTTTCTAGAGCTGACTATATCATATTTCTCAGCAACTCGTTCGGGAAACACTGAATCCGGATTTTAGCGTAAATGATGATGGAGAATAAATTCAAACTTATACTGTGGATAAGAGAAATTTAAGTTATAGAAATATAGCCGGCCTCATTAGTTAGACATATGCTCTTCACTTCCATCTGTCTCTCTCAAATATTATTATATAATACATAGATTATCTGTTAGTTGATTATTTTGGTCTGAAACCTGTGCATGTGTGGAATATTGTGCGCTACTAGATTCAAAATCACATAAGGCATAAAAGATCTGGTTTCTTTACCTCAAATTTTGTCTCTAAAAATTGGATTAGTCTGTGAGACTCTCTAGCATGTCATACAGCTAATGGTTAAGCGACTTTATCAATTTGTTCTGCGATTTCTCACACAAAAACCACTAATGAACTAACCAGTTCAGGTTCATCCTAAGCTGGGGTCCGAAAATTTCAACCATATAGTCTGTGTATATTGAATTCTCTGCAGCTCAAGGCAGTAATCCTCGAGTGGAACGATTAAAATCGCAAATGCTGTTGAAGTACTGAAAGCTGCATGCTTTGCCAACTTTCATTGCAGATGTGGCCAACAAGTTGCGCGAGGACAATGAAAGGCTGCAGACGGAAGTGCTGCGACTGCGCAAGGTGCTGGAGAACTCGTCGGACGGCGCTGTGGGCGGCGTGGAACTGTCGGACGCGTTCAATGCCAGCGCCGGCGCCGGCGAAGCTTCGACGCTCGACGGCCTGGCCGCACAGCAGCGCATTGAACGCCTGGAGGCTGAGCTGCGCAGCGTTAAGAATCAGCTGCTGAGCCTGCGTCTGGACCGCAAGAAGCTGCGCACCGACAAGAGCGAACTGATCGCCCAGGTGAAGCAGCTGTGCGCCTCCCTGCAGGAGAAGGAGCAGGAGCTGCGCGAGTTCATACGCAACTACCAGGAGCGCGTGCGCGAAACGGAGACGAACAACGCCAAGCTGAATGACGATCGCGATCGCGAGCGCTTCAAGCTGCTGAAGCAGGCGCGGGACGAGGCGGAGCGTTCGCTGGCGCTGGCGCAGCAGCTGAACGCGCGGGACATGCAGTTCCAGCGCCTGCAGGAGCAGCTGCAGGAGGCCAGGCGACAGTTGTCCGGCTGCATGTCCGACCAGGAGAGCCTGCTCTCGTTCGCGCCGCTCACGCCGCCCTCGGCCGCCTCGGGCATGATCAACCAAATGGCCGTGGTGTCCGTGGCCGGGGCTGCGGGCGGCCTGCGCAGCACCGCCGACGACAGCGGCCGCGGCAACTCCAACTCGCTGTCGGCCTTCAGCAGCAGCCTGAGCGGCGGCTCGGGCGCCACTGTGGGCGATCGCAACTCGTGCTCGAACGATTCGGTGCTGCGCAACAGCAGCGACCGCGAGAGCACCGGCGGCGAGCTCAATTTCAGCGACGGCGCCTGCGACAACGGACCGTGCATCACCGTCGATCCGGACAGCATTTCGCTAGTCTCCAGTCAGAATATGTACCAATGTGAGTCAGCTGAGTTCAGCCGCTTCAAACACTTCACTTCTTCACTGTCAGCCTCTTTCCCCTCTTTCCCCTCTTTCAGTTGGCACTCCCAAGGAACGCAGTCCGACACTGTCACCGCTCAACTCTGCAGCCTATTCGCGGTATGGTTGAGTCTCTTTCTTTCTTGTTGATTCTAACATTTGCTTGCTTGTACTCCTGTAGATCTGTCGAGCAACTGGGCTCGCCCGTGGACTCAGATGGGCCCGGGGCCGTTCTGCGCAAATTCGCACCCAAGACGGGCACACTGAGCGCACGCACTGGACGCGGCGGCACCTGGGGCAGCATATCGCGTGTCTTTGCGCGCTCTCGCAACAAGAACAAGGCGCTCTCGGCCGACGGGGCCAGTGAATGTGAGTAGCCAAATGAGCAATGAGTTGAGACTTACAAATGCCAGCATGGGCGCACTTTGCAGATATGGACTACTCCTGGAGTCCACTCTCCGAGGAGGGCTATGCCGAGAAGCTGCGCCTGCTGCGCGAGGCCGCCCAGCTGCCCATGGACCGTTGGCGCGCCACACAGGTGATCGCCTGGCTGGAGGTGGCGCTCGGCATGCCGCAGTACAGCCTGCGCTGTGCCGAGAACGTGAAGAGCGGCAAGGTGCTGCTCGAGCTGAACGATGCCGAACTCGAGGCCGGTCTCGGCCTCATACATCCCATGCATCGCAAGAAACTGCGCTTGGCCATCGAGGAGCAGCGGCGCCCGGAGTTCGTGCGCTATCCCATGATCACCCAGCTGGGTCACACTTGGGTCGCCTCGGAATGGCTGCCGGACATTGGGCTGCCGCAGTACGCCGAACCCTTTCTGCAATCGCTGGTGGATGCGCGCATGCTGGACACGCTCTCCAAAAAGGAACTGGAGAAGTTCTTGGGCGTCACACGTAAATTCCATCAGGCGAGCATTGTTCATGGTAGGTGAACTCGTCTACGTGCGATCTGGCTGCCAAACACAATATCCTGATTTTTCATTTCTTTTCTTCTTGTGCTTTTCACTGTCAGGCATACATGTGCTGCGCATTGTCAAGTACGATCGCCAGACCCTGGCCATGCGCCGCGTGCAGTCGGAGTCGGTCGACGCGGATCCCATTGTGTGGACCAATCAGCGTTTCATACGTTGGGTGCGCTCCATCGACTTGGGCGAATACGCTGACAACTTGAAGGGTAAGTACAACAACAACTCCATGAACTCGGTGAACTCCGAGCACAATGCATATTGCACACCTCACCACTCACTCCGGCAGGCAATATGCTTGACATGACTTAATCACCTTCGGTGTCAGTTATCACAATTAATTAATTTAAATTGACTGCAAATGCTCGTCTATGCGTGCTAACCCCTGCTTCTGCTTCTTCTGCTTCTTCTTCTTCTTCGCACACACAGACAGCGGCGTACACGGCGGCCTGGTGGTGCTCGAGCCATCCTTCTCCGGCGACACCATGGCAACGGCATTGGGCATACCGCCCTCGAAGCACATCATACGTCGCCATCTCAGCACGGAATTCGATGCGTTAATTTTGCCCGCTAGGTAAGTGTAGGCAGACAGCTCTGCTGAGCTAAGCGAACAAAGCGAAAAGCAAAACCAAAATCCAAAAAAAAAACTCAACTATTTAGTTTATTTCGATTCGAATCGAATCGAATGAAGACAATATAACATTACTTCTCATTTATTTGTTTCTGTTGTATATAGTATGTGTAGCGTAATCAATCAAATCTATTATTTACTTATACTTATCTCATACGTAAAGCATCCTAAGCATTTTGTATCGTACCACTTATATAAACTCGTATATACTTAGTAGATGTACATAACATACTATATCATATGCGCACTGATCACGATTCATTTTCGTTTTTTCGTTCGTTCGTTTGTTCGTTCGTTAAAAATTATGCGAGTTCATGCACTGCACACCACAGTCATCGTTCCAAATGTTCACACACACACACACACACACATACACATATCATTTATATCAATGTATGTATGCTAAGTACTTTGCACACATTTCGAATGCTGCTGCAGCACGACTTGCACAATCATCCACACATCCACACATCCTGCATCCTGCATACGAATAGCACACGACATCATCACAGAGCAAGGTAATGAGTTTAGACGCTCGCATCGGAAGGCAAACCATTTCCTCTAAGCATATGTCTCCAGATTAGCAAAATGCGCACAATCGCTGTTGTCAACTTGAAGGCGGAAATTCTGATTTAGAAAATTTTGAAAACATGCCTGCCATGTCTCTCATTTGCTGTTGAGTTCTCTCAGCTGCCTTTATCGCATCAGCAGAGGCTACCTCACATTTATGCAAACTGAAATGCCAGCCGGCAGCTCAGTGATCAGTTGGCACATCTGCATGGAGACAGGCAGCCAGTGTAAGGAGTCTGTCTGCCAACTTGTGTTCCTGAATTCGCTTTCGAAATCGATTATACTCGTATATATAAAATATGTATTTCATGATATTTGGGTATAAGGACATTCGCAATGCCAGGCAAACAAATAGCATCATTTTATGATCCAAGGTAAGGGAATCATTACACATGGGATAGAGGATCGACAGCCTTGAATGCTCATACCACATTTTTCTCACAGACACTCAGCTATGCCGTGTAGTGTGTAGTGCTTCTTCTTTCCTCATTTCCAATCAACTGTTTCTACTTCTACTTTCTTCATGCCGTTTGCTGTCTAATGCGCGTAGAAGCTTTTGTTGTTTAAAAAAAAAAAAAAAAAAAAAAACCAAAACTAATAATAATAATAATAAAAACGCAGAGAATCACACACGTAGCGTATTGTAGCGTATCTCACATAATCATCGCTTCATCGCATCATCGCTTTGCTGTGCGTTACTTTTTTAACTTTAGTACAAAAAACAAATAAATGAATGGAAAAAAGCAAACACAAAGAAACAAAAAAACAAAAATCAAAACACAAATACAGTAATGCAGTAATACAGTAAACAAGTGAATGTCGTCAATGTGTGTCAAAATCTCTATCTGTAAATTGTTGTTAAGCAAAATAAACAAAAAAAAAAAAAAAAACCCAAAAACGAAAAAAATTACTAAGAAATCTTCACCATTTAGCATTTAAAAAAAAAAAAAACAAAAAACAAAATTAAAATAAAAGACATTAATTGCCTAACGTGCATTTCTCCCATCTTAATATACTTTCTCTTATCTCTCTCAACGCGAACATGCAAACCCCTAACGCAGATACATTATTTACTGTCAAATGGAAGAATTTCAAATGGAAACCTCCAGACAATTAGCCAAATTACAATCTCACTAAATTCAATAACCAATAGACGTAACATTTATCATTATACGATTATACAAATAAACGAATAAAAAAAGAGTATAACCCAAGGTAGCAAGTAAACGAGTGCGAACAATAATTACAAGGACAATTACAATTTAATTGCATACGTATGGCGAGTTGAAATGAAACAAAGGACGAACCTCCTTGAAAATGAAATATGAAAATGAATCATAAAAAGCGAAATAACAATAAAGCTAAAAATAACATGCGGCTAAACGAAAGCGAGGCAGCATTATGGAAATTTATTTGTTAAACTAAATGTTGATTGTATAATTAATATCAAATAGCTTAAGCAAAGTGTGATGCAAACAAAATGTTCGTAGAACATAGCAATTATTGGTCTATATATATATATATAAAATAAATATATATATATATATATATATATGTATATGTATGTCTATATTCTACATATAATAAAAAAAATTACTTATATATGTATATCCATATAACAGTCATATAGTATATACATGCATACATACATACATGCATACATACATATATACGTGTATGCATACATATATACATACATACGTATATACATGCATTAAATGTAAATATACAAATTTACATAATTATGTAAAGAGCTTTGTACATTTTAATTTGATTAATAATTCATTTAGTTTATGAAATATATGAACAAATTGAAAATGGGGAATTATGTTAATTACAATTTTTTTTAAATAATAACTTAGGCATTTAAACAAACACAAAACAGTAGAAAACAGAAACCAAGAACAACAACAACAACAACAGCAACAACATTTACAGTAGTAGCAGCAGCAACAACAAATGCATTTTATTAAATAGTTAACTAAACGTTTTATTAGATATATAACATATAACACAAATCCTTAAAGATAGGCATAAAGATATCCAAGAAAAATAGCAACATATGGGAAGCAAACATCAAATTAACTATAATTAATAATGTCAACAGCATAAAAGCAACGGATTACCGAAATAGACGACTCAAATAAACAGAAACAAAGAAACATTTTAAAATAAAACACACACAAAATTAAGACTTTACTGGAAACGCGATAGGGACGAAAATGCTAACTTATATAAAAGAAAAACAAAACAAGAAAACAACAACACCAAGAAAAACAAAAATCAAATAAAATTAATTAAAAAACAAAAGGATTAAGTAAACTCAAAAAAAAAAAAAAAAAGAAATCAAATATATACATATATATGTATTAAAAAATGTTTAATAACATAATTAAAATACAATACAAAAAGACCCAGCAATGCACACCAAATACTTTTGCAAAAGGTACAAACTAAGGTTTAAACGAAAAAACAGAGTAACAAATAAATAAATTTATTATTATGCAAAATATTTTCTAGCCAAAATAGAAGAAGAAGAAGAAGAAAACACAAACACTTTAACCATTTGATGTTAGTTGTGCAGTTTATGTTTATGTGCAAACGTAATTTGAATTCTTAAAGTTCATTTTAATTATTCAATTAATTTTTGCATTTTCCTGCTGCTAAACCTTTGTAATGTGAGCCTGTTTATTTATGTGTGTGTGTTTGTGTGTGTGTGTGTGTGTGCATGTGAAAGTTCAAAGCATAAATATTTACCAGAATTAAGTGTCAAAGCAAATGATAAAAACACTCAAATAACCAACAAAAACAAAA
The DNA here is from genome assembly GCA_037044495.1 of Stegana nigrithorax. Lineage (NCBI taxonomy): Eukaryota > Metazoa > Arthropoda > Insecta > Diptera > Drosophilidae > Stegana > Stegana nigrithorax. Next base: position 3,245 of record JBAMBQ010003033.1, on the reverse strand, counting down.
ACAAAAACAATAACATTGAAGCTCAACAGGCACACAGCAATCGGAAGGGCTGAAGAACTGTTGAAAAGATGAATACCTTTAGGCTTTGCGTGTGCGTGTGTGTGTGTGCGTGTGTGTGACCGTCACTTGTGTGGCCGCTTTGTGGTTACGCTGTCGGTAGCCCCGATTAAATTAATTGCATTGAGTTGAATTAACTCAAACTCACCTCAGAAGTGATGATTTTCGTTTCGTTTCGTTTCGTTTCGTTTTGTTTTCCCTGTTGCGTTGCAATAAAAGTCAATTACGTATTTTGTAAGCTTGTGTATGTTGCCAAGTTAGCATATTTGAAAACATTATAATGATTTAAGCAAAAATAAATGCTTGCACATTATTTTTTCATTTTTATAGATTTTGCTATTTATTTCGTAATAATAGAATATTCAGATGCATTTTATAAGCTTTATAAACAATTGTTACGCTACCAAAAAATCAAAAAAACAAAAATCAAAAAAAAAAAGAAACCAAAAGCAAATAATATTTAACTGTGTCTAATGTTTTCAATGTTTAAAATAATCGTTTTGTCTCTCTCTTTTTCTTTCTACTTCTTTTTTTCAAACAATTTGTGCTGTATACGTATATCTTGTTGTTGCTATCTCTGTACTGATACATTCAAACAACAATAATATAAACAATAACAACAACAACAATAACAACAACAACAATACAACTAATCAATTAAACTCCTCATCATGAACAAAACAATGAAACACACCACTCACCACTCACCATCCGCCACTCACCACTCACCACTCACCACCACCACCACGAACTGTCTGCCTGTCTGCCTGCCTGTCTGTCCAACATTTGACTGCGCTCGATTAATTGTGTTTATTATTTTTCTTTTCTTTTCCAATTTTTTTTTTCTTTTTTTGGGTTCGTTTTAATTTGGATTTTTGGTTTGTTATTGTATTACTGTGCTTTGACAAACGAAATTGATTGCAAAAACAAAATATAAAACAAAAATAACAACACACCGAAATCCTTTATCAAAAAAAAAAAAAAAACACAACAACCAATAAAAAAAAAAATAATAACCCAAAAAAAAAAAAAAACAAACACCAAACCGATGTCAATCGCAAAAACACACAAAATTCGGCAAACAACACACAAAACAAATCTGGCCGTATTGCAATGTTTGTTGTGTAGAGCGACTTTGGGTCAAGGCATACGCTCCGGTTGCGGCATAGTACCTATTACTGGACCCGGAGGCCTGCAGCACTATGCCACAACCGATCGCCGCTCGAGCGGCAATCTGCGGGTAAGTTACTGCACTCACACACTACTCTTCTCTACTCTACGCTACGCCACTCTCCTTTACTCTGCTCTATTACTTTACTTAACTTTACTTAACTTTACTTAACTTTACTTTGCTATACTTAATCAAAGTAACCGTTGTGATTTCTTTCATTACGTATACCCCCGCCCCCCGTACGCTTATATGCCTATGATGCCATATGTGTGTACTCTATGTATACTCGTACACATATCTATATCTATATCTATATGTATATGTATATGTATATGTTTATCTATTTATGTAATCATTTTTAAGCTCATCTCAATGCTCTTCACTTCCAAATTCAAAACTCTGAACTTTGAATTGGTTGCATTTACAAAACCCAACAAAACTGACAACAAACACAAAAACCAAAACCAAAACTAAAACCGAAACGAAACTTTCGACTTCCTTTTTCCTTCAAAGCCTGTTTTTTTGACGTACAGCTTTTGTTGTCTCTATTGTAATTGTTATTCTCTAATTATATAATAATAATAATATTAAAAAAAGACAAAAAACAAAAAAAAAATACCAAAAAAAAAAAGCATACGTAATTCAAAAGTATTTTTACATTTAGTGCGTTCGATGTTTAAACAATTTGTGCACAAGTCATGTTCGTTAAAAGTTTTAATCGTCATGTTGAATATTTGTTTTTTTTTTTCTTTTACAATAATGATATAATTATTTAAAATTAATTTTTATTCTATAAAACAAATAGCAATTAAGTCCGAACGAATTTTGAAAATATGCATGTTGATTTACACATATACAAAACAAACACAACAACAACAACAGACATTCCATTGTGTTTATTAGCCCCGTACACTGTGGGTTGAGAACTGTAGGTTGGTAGCTACACGAATCGCATTCAAGCATACAGGGTGATTTAACTGCCAGTTGCATCATCAATTTTGAAAATGACTCTGATGAAGCAAGAAACAAAAAGAAAAAGCATGTAGATTTTTATTTATTTTGACAGCAGAATAGTTCGCTTAGCTGCTTTTCACTTTGTAACGCCAATCTTTGTGCAGCTATCCGTAATATGCAATTAAATGACATTAATTATTTCTTCTTTTTTTAATATAATTTTTTTTTACGGAATGAGAAACAAGGAAATTTGTATTCACCAATTCAACTTTCCGGAAAACTCCACACACACCTACAGAAAGTCACTTAACTGATATGCAGTTAAATCTGGCATTTGATTGAAAGTGTAAACCTTTGCGGAGAAGTCGGATGGCGCTGTGGCCCAATAACTTCCATATTTAGAAACATCAAAGAGAATGTTGGGCGCAGTAGTCTATAGCATACAGATGCGTCTGCTATTCCGACCCACAGATGTCGGCAGCATTTACTGCATTCATCATATCAGTTAAAAGTATTTTCATTTTCCAAGAAGAAGACTACGCTAAGACCTAGTTAGGGTATAAGCTAAAACAATGACAAGTTTTATAAGAATCCACGCAGAATGGCTACAGATTTAGTTTAGTATGCTTAAAAAAGAAATGCAGCTAAGTGTAAAAGCAGCTAAGTGAATTGTACTTCATGTTTTGTGTTGACTTTTGATTCGTTAGGACACTAGACTGTAGGACAAATCACTGCACATGAGACATTATGCTCCACGATGGGCATTTCAGTTAGTGCAGGACAGCGCTAGGATATGCGCAGCAAACACGGATCAGCTACACCAAAGTAATTAGTAAACCTAAAAATAGTTATAAATATGCATATGAAAACCGTAAATCAAAACAATAACATTACTCATACACTAAGCTGTGCTACGCACGCAGTTTGAAAATTCAAGATTGAAGATCGAGGATTGACTCAATGTAGACGAAGTTGATACTTTTCGTCATATGTTAGAAAATTGTTTCATAGTACATATGCGTATATGAAATGAAGTACGAGATTGGTAAGAAATGTATCGAGA